>CM042842.1:118147636-118450136 GCA_023653725.1 Bungarus multicinctus
GAGGGACATTTTCACCTTCTGATAAATTGAGCATAATTTTTGGAATCATGACAATGTGATTTTTGAATGCATCTGTGTTCATTTTTGCTCCAATGAGATTCTTGTGGAGTTCTTCCACGATCATCCGTATCCCATTGCAAAATCTTGGGAGATCCCAGTTCCTCATTAAAATGATGAGAGATCCTATCTTCAATTCTAGTTTGTGTGGTGTCGATCCAGAGAGATCAGCTGAATCAAGGAATTCTATGAAAAATGAGTAGTATTAGCTCCTTCGCTGATAGCACTGAAGGAACAATAGCCTTTCATTCTTCCATGTAAGTGTATAAGGCACATGGAATTGATTTTTCTTATCATTTCATTGAGAGCATCAAGGTAGAGTAATTTGAGAACATTCGGCATGTATATGAAATCTATACATTTTGCCATATACTTGTTGCTGGAACCCTACCTTTCTATTTCCTCACTTTGATTTTTATGAGTTTTGTCTTCTCTAATATCAAATAAGAGCTCAGAACATCTTCCTTCTCCCTCACTCAATTACATGTTTCTCTTCAGCTGTAAATTGACAAAGCTGCTCCATAAGTATGGCTTTTTTGATGCATGAATTCTCCATATGAGCACCATTTCCTCTTTTTACAACTGATAGAAACTGATGGACATCACCACAGCAAATGGATACAAATTCTCCAAAGGCCTCATTCTTGCCACATATATCATGAAAAGTCTCCTCTATAGTTTCAAAGTTCTTCCTCCTAATCATGGGCTTTCATGCCAGACAATAAGCTTCACATGTCAAAGCAAATTTGCAGTATTGGAGGGGTTTTTTTCATGGTTAATAAATGGCATGTCCATTTCTCTTCAATTTTAATCTGGAATGTGCTGTTCTAGCACTAGCACTTAGAATTATATACCGCTTCATAGTGCTTTACAGCCCTCTCTAAGAAATTTACAGAGTCGGTTCATTGGCCCCCAACAATCTGGGTCCTCATTTATCGACCTCAAAAAGAGGGAAAGCTGAGTCAACCTTGAGCTGATGAGAATCGAACTGCTGGCATTCAACAAAATTAGCTTGCAATTCTGCATTCTAACCACAGTGCTACCAATTATCAATGTTGCTACTTAGCACAATATCTCCAGCTCCTCTTAACTTTTAGGAAGGATCAAATTGGTAACAAATGTCTTTTCCATTCATCCTGGGGCATCAATGAAAATTGTGAGAGTGGCAAAGAAACGGTTACAGGATGAAAATGAAGATCACATGACCATGGCGGCAACCCAGCATTGCAGCAGCAATAGCCAATAGCAATGAAGCAGCCGCAACTTGCCCACATTTTATTCTCTCAGGAATCATGAGTTCTGGATCCTACCCACAATGAAGGAATAGATGATGAAGGTGATGGAACTTGCTGAGATTTTATTTATTTATAAGATTTATATACCGCCCCCTCTCCCTGCGGGACTCGGGGCAGTATACAGCCATTAAAAATACAATAATAACACAATAATTAAAAACAATAATAAAAATGAGACAAGAGTTTAAAAATAAGGACTAAAACCAATTAAAACCAAATTTAAAATCCTATAAAACCCTAGGCCAGACTGGCTTGATAAAATAAATGAGTTTTCAATGCATGCCGGAAGGTCAAAAGGTCAGGGATGATCTTCATCTCTGGGGGTAATTCATTCCAGAGGGAGGGTGCCCCCAACGAGAAGGCCCGCACCCTTGGGGTCGCCAGCTGTCCAGCTGGCGGCACCCCGAGGAGACCCACTCTATGGGAGCACACTGGCCGACGGGAGATCGATGGAGGCAGTAGGCAGTTCCGTAAATACCCAGGTCCCAAGCCATTGAGCGCTTTAAAGATGGTAACTAACACCTTGAAACGCACCCGAAAGACCACCGGGAGCCAATGCAGCTCGCGTAAGAGTGGCGTAACATGAGAGCTCCGAGAAGCCCCCCAAACCACCCACACGGCCGCATTCTGCACCAGTTGGAGCCTTCGGGTGCTCTTCAAGGGGAACCCCATGTAGAGAGCATTGGCATAATCTAGGCGGGAGATAATGAGGGCGGATGTTACTGTGCGAAGCACATCCCGATCCAGAAAGGGCCACAACTGGTAGATCCTACGGACCTGATAAAGAGCCCCCCGGCGACGGCCGCTATATGTTCTTCTAATGACAGCCGTACTTCCAGGAGGACACCCAGATTGTGCGCCCTGTCTGTGGGGGCAAGAATTCCCCCCCCCACAGCCAGTGATGGAACTAGCTGGCTGTATCGGGATGCCGGAAAGCACAGCCATTCGGTCTTGGCTGGGTTGAGCTGAAGCCTGTTCCACCCCATCCAGCCCCACAGCTGAGTATCATCAGCATACTGATGAAAGTCTACCCCAAAGCCATGGATGATCTCACCCAACGGCTTCATATAAATGTTGAACAGCAGGGGCGAGAGCCCCGACCTCTGAGGAAACCCGCAGATCAGGCGCCTCAGGGTCGATCTCTGCCCCCCTGCCAACACAAATTGCGAACGGTCGGAGAGGAAGGAGGAGAACCACCACAAAACAGTGCCCCCCACTCCCAACCCCTCCAGCCACCACAATAAGATACTGTGGTCGACAGTATCAAAAGCTGCTGAGAGATCTAACAGGACCAGGACAGGGGAATAACCTCTGTCACGGGCCCTCCAGAGATCATCCACCAATGCAACCAACGCCGTCTCCGTGCTATACCCGGGCCTGAAGCTTGATTGGCGTGGATCTAAATAGACAGCTTCATCCAGGTGCTGAGGAAGCTGTCGTGCCAACACACTCTCAACAGCCTTCGCCACAAAGCGAAGGTTGGAGACCGGGCGATAATTAGATAACAAAGTTGGGTCCAGGGATGGTTTCTTGAGGAGGGGTCCCACTACCGCCTCTTTCAAGGTGGCAGGCAGAAACCCCTCACTCAAGGAAGCATTAATAATACCCTGGAACCAACTTTGTGTCACCTCCCGAGTGGCCAATACCAGCCAGGAGGGACACGGATCCAGTAAACATGTGGTAGCATTAAGCCCACCCAGCATCCTGTCCATGTCCTCAGGGGTCACAGGGTCAAACTCTCCCCAGATGACCTCCCCCAATTCCGCCCCCGACCCCCCCGTCCAGAGTTGCCCAGTCAGAGTCCAACCGATCCCGGATCTGAGTGATTTTGTCCAGTAGGAAATTCGAAAAATCCTCAGCCCGTCCCTGTAGAGGATCCTCCTGCGCTCCCACTTCTAAAAGGGAGCGGGTCACCCTAAAAAGGGCGGCTGGGCGATTTCCTGCGGACGCGATAAGGGCGGAAAAGTAAGAACGCTTTGCCGCCCCTATCGCCACTAAATAGGTCCTAATATAGGACCGCAATAGTGTTTGGTCAGATCCAGAGTGGGTGGCCCTCCAACCACTCTCTAGGCATCTTTTCCAGCACTTCATCTCCCTCAGCTCCTCAGAGAATCATGGAGCCGAGCGAGAGCGGCATCGGATCAGAGGCCGCAAGGGCACGACTTGGTCAAGGGCCCCAGCTGCCACCCTATCCCAGGTGGTCAGCAGGTCCTCAACCGAGTCATTTGTTTGAACACCGGGAAACAGCTCAAGCTCCATTAGGAACCTATCCGGGTCCATCAGGCACCTGGGGCGGAACCATCATATCGGCTCTGCCTCCCTGCGACGAGGGGGTGTGGCCTGGAAGTCCAGTCTAAGGAGCGAATGATCAGACCATGACAGGGGCTCAATAACAATGTCCCCTATACCTAGATCATCCTGCCACTGTCCAGTGACAAAAACTAAATCCAAGATGTGACCCCCAGTGTGAGTGGGGTCCCTAATTAGTTGGGTCAGGCCCAAGGCTGTCATGGAAGCCAAGAACTCCTGAGCAATCCCCGAGGTCCTGCCAGCCGAAGGCAGGTTGAAATCCCCCGTGACCATCAGCCTAGCGGTCTCAACTGCCAGGCTGGCTATGATCTCAAGGAGCTCAGGCAGGTCCAATGCCACATAGCAGGGAGCCAGGTATGTGATCAATAGGCCCATCTGAACCCCAGAACCACACTTTACAAAGAGGGATTCACATCCGGTCGTCTGAGGAACAGTGGATTCCCAAGGACCTAGGTCCTCCCGAATAATCACCGCAACCCCCCCACCCCTCCCCTGGGCCCTCGGTTGATGAAAAACCCAAAACCCGGCCAGGCACATCTCCACCAGAACCAATTGACCGCTTTTATCATAGAAAAGACATCCTCTAAGTTTAATGCCAACGAGAAACACCCTTTGGACTCTGCACAAAACAGAAAAAAATGAACATGATGTAGGTTTTGATCAGTAGAAAAAAATAATAGGTTATTGAAACAATGAAAATTATAACCATAGAACAAGAGGATAATTTACATTTATATTTATAACTGCTGTAAAAAAACCCAAAGTTATTTGCTTCTCTTTTGTACTCAAAATATTAGTTTCTGTTTTTGTCTTTTTTGTTTAAAATTCTGATAAAGTTATTACACACAAAAAAAGAAACTAGATAAAAGAACAATGTGTAATCAGAGACAGATGTCTTGGAAACTCAGTTTTAACTGTCCCACAATACTCCAGAATTAACTGTATGTTGAGGCAGAGTAGGAAATTAAAAATAGTGTCTGAAAAGTGTTGGCTTAACAATATCTTCTCACCCCTGTAAAGGGTTGCCACAACTGGCAGTGACATTTCTTGTGCTGTAGTTCTGGATGTCCCAAAGGTGCTTTTTTTCAAAAGGGAACTGGACTTTCTGGTTACCAGAAAGCAGTGATGGGATTCAAATTTTTTTACTACTGGTTCTGGGAGCATGGCTTGGTGAGCATGGCAGGGGAAGGATACCATAAAATCTCCAGTCAGAGGTGATATTTGCTGGTTCTCCAAACTACTCAAAATTTCCACTACCAGTTCTCCAGAACTGGTCAGAACCTGCCGAATACCACCTCTGCCAGAAAGTATACCAGAAAGTCCAATTGCCTCTTGAAAAAGCACCTTTGGAACAACCATGACCTGGATGACTGAGAATCTCTGGATGGGATTTGATTTCTGTTCCAGTGATCTTTGATTCTAATAACTGTGACATGTTGTATTTTGAAGACATCTCAGCAGTTTCCAATATTGCTTTTAATTTAACTATTTAAAATTTATACTCCCAATATTTTGTTGTTGTTATTTTTATGTGTAATTTGTTCATTGTATCCTTGGGTGCCTTGAGAAGAAAGAACACTATAAAAATAATGTCACACAAAGTAACCTGACATCATAGTTCAGCAATACATGATAATGTATTGTATGCTTTAGACATCAACTTTTGAGGAATTACTTTTCTCAAAATGAAACTGGAAAGCTTTGACATGTGATTGAGTTCAAGCATGATTCTAGGTATCCAATATTCGTGCTTTTAACAGTGGTTATCTAACTGTTTCAGCTAAATCTCCTCAGGGTATTCTATCCACATTGACTTCAGTGAAGAACACAAATTTAACACAGGCTTTAAAATGCACAAAACCATTTCAAAGGACGCTGTTGGAAAAGACTGACTGTTATTTCACAGTTGCTGTTTATTGGCAATTTCTGTAGACACAAATTACCTGAATGAGATACAGGCTTTTGTCATTTGTTGATTTATCAAACTTCAGGGAGCTGGGAATGACAATATATCTAAATGTATAGACAATAAATAATTTGCAACATCAAGGCCATAAAAATGAAACAAGCCAAATTGTGATTAAAAGCAGTTATAGTGCTAAACTAGAGACTGCTTTTCCAAAGCTGTTGTGAAAATAGCAAAAAAAGCAATTACCTTAAGTGCCTTTTCAAGAGTCTATTCTAAAAAAGAGGGTGAGCTTATTATACAAAAAGATGTTGGATTCAGACATTCAATTGATGGCACTTCACAACACTGGGTTTTTCACTCTGCACAGTCCAACTACTTACCCTCCTATAAATTTAAGAGTTGCTTTGTGTTTAGCAATGCTAAAAATAACTATGATCCCAAATCTCAACTCACACTTCACCTACTGGAGTGATTTAAATTGGTGATGCACCAGAATTGAGGGAAATCAAGTTATCTTTTTGTAAATATCAGTAGTTTCATTATGGATACTTATCTGTCACTTTTTAATACCAGTAGCAACACTGATTCTGCATTTCAAACTGATTTGCACCTAATTTCCAGGGTCTTTTCTGCTAATTACATGCTTATAAAATAAATGCTGTAAGTTTAATGATTATTTTACAGACAAGAATTATGAAATCTCTTATGCATTCAGAAAAAAATGGCCATTAATAGACACATAGAAATAAATCATATTTACAAACCATTCAAAAGAGACAATAAAAACGTTAAGAAGGAAACAAAAGACCAGAATACATGCTTTACAGCAACCGATGCTGAGATAAGCAGGGATGAAAACCAGACAAACAAGCAGAAAACAATACCATAATCAAGGAATACCCTAATCATGGAGAAAACCACACTGTCATTAATGTTGGCAGGACAAGATATTGTATGTAAATGGGGAGTAAACCCCAAACTCGCTTCCACTGATGATGTTACATAGTTAGGTAATGAGATATGGCAATCAAATCCCCAAACTCAGGACTCCACAAACCAGTATTAGCAGTTAAAATAATGCCATAAAAAAACCACCATATATACTTGAATCCAATTCTGCATATGTTCCATTGTTTATATTAATTTTTTCACTGGCAATTCTTCCCTACATAATTATTTTGTTGGTTTTTACTTTTGTATAGGGACTTATCCTTTTTTGTCATAGTTATTTATTTCACTGCAATAGGTTCTTTTGGGTTTTTTTCCAGCCAGATTCTTAGACTGCTTCCAAATTTCTTCTAGAGGTTTCTGAGAGTCTATTGTTGTGAAATTAGGAAAAGCACTGGTGCTGCAAATCAATTATTCTTGAATTAGTTGTTTTTGTTCTTTTATGAGGACTATGCAAACTTCCAGTCCAAAGTTTTGATTCCAAGTCCATTTCAATGAATACCCCTTCAGTTAGATACATCTAATCAAATTGGGTTCATCGAATCAATCTGGCCTTTTTCTGAAGCAAATCAAAGGATTAAAATCAGTTGAGGAACTGAACAAAGTCATTAAAATGATATTTCAAATTGATTTGATTAATCAAAGCTCTTTGGTGATTTGCACATCCCTAATTTTTACTGTCAACAATAGGGAGAAATATTTTGGGGTTGTTTGCCTAAGGATCCAAATTATCTTCCTGACATGGTTGAGTAAGGTTAAGATCTACTTACGAAATTTGCTATGCATTCCCACATAGTTGGGCTGATGAATCACTCCTCTTTGTGACTGTTATGCCTCTTTCACTGATTACATCACACTAAAGTCTAAAGCAGGAATGGCAATCTATGCATCAAGAGCTGCATAAAGGCCTATTTTCTTTTACCCTTCAGATTTTCAAGTGTTTCAACATAATATCAAGATAAGAGAGGTAGTATGGTAATAATTTTCCATGAGAACTTGTCTATCATTGGGTAGTCTGCTCTAGAATTAATTGGAAACAAAAATCTCTACTCAAGGGCAACCTAGAAATCCTGCTGTTATTCCATTCACCCAGCTGACCTAGCAACATTACAACCTGAGCTCCTTGGTCTCATCTTGAGACTCATGTAAATAACTGAACATAATCAATGTTGGCCACTTTCCATGGCCGGCTGGAATTAGGTGAACCAGTAGACTTGCCCCAACTGTAATTGGCTCCAACCATAAAGATGGACACAGACTAGCCGGAGCATGATCTGATGGTTCTCCACCATCCACTAAGTGCTTGGGAAATCTTAGCAATATGATGAGGAGTTTATCCCACAAGCTTAATTAGTCTCTGGAAAGCAGAAGCAGCAAAGGAACTATGTTTTACTGCCCTCTATTGATTAGGAATGGCAATAAAGATGTAATTAATGCTGCCTAGTAGTAATAATCAAAACAGTTGGAAGTCCCATTGGCTCTACTCTGTACCCATCCATTTAAACGTTGGGCAAAATTAGTGAAAAAGACAAGTTATGACACATACACCAGGCCAACCTTCAAAGGATGAGCATAAATGGAATAAAAGCAAAGTCTTGTTCAGCAGGAGCACTGGGAAGTCAGAACGATACAAGAAGTGTGTGAGAACCATTCCTAATTTTTTTGGGTCAGAGTAAAGAGATCCCATAGGTTTCACGTATAACTCCAAGGTTTGATTCTAGAACAGGACATGTAATCGTTAGAATCCTTTCCATTCCTCCTTTCTTTTTAATAAATTCATGGTTTAAAAATGATTATCGGACAATGATTGGCTGTTATTTTGCTTCAGATAAATCAGTCTGCTGTTACACAACTTAACTGAGAACTTTTAAAATACTGTTTTACAAATGGTCATGAACAAATCAAGACATCTAAAAGGAGATTATTTCTTTACCCTGTTCATCACAGTTGATGAACGCAGACATAGAGATATTTCCTAGATCCCAAATAAGCATTTGTAGGTCAAGCTATCAGTGTCTCTTGAATTATCAAACATTGGCAGGTGGGAGAAAAGCAGCCAGCATTTGACTTTATGCTGAAAGCTGTGTCACGGCCCCAGCTTATAAATAAGCAATATTTCAGGCATCCTCAGCATGCCCATATTGTATAATCACAGATCTGGGCCACAACCCATTTGTTAGCAGCCGTGGGAGAGAAGATATCAAAGGCAGGGATGGTCCCCCTGGACAAGCTATGACAGCTACCCATCTGGAAGGAATTCTGGATCCGAAAACACTTTGTGACTAACAAAAGCACTAAGGAGATTTCTATTTTAATAAAACCCGGTGTCAACTTGGCCTTGATATAAAATGTACATGATCACCAGTCAGAGCAGCAGATGTTAATGGAAGCAGAGCTTGTACGTAGCAATTCCATCAGCGTCAATAAGGAAGGGAAACTAGATTTGAATTTTCTGTGTCCTAATATACAGATAGTTCCAAAGGTACTTTTTTTTTTCAAGAAGCAGCTGGACTTTCTGTTTTTTTCTTTGAAGACATTTCACTTCTCAACCAAGAAGCTTCTTCGGTTCTGACTGCATAGTGGGGTATAGAAGGATGGAACCACCCAGTCAGAGCTGAAGAAGCTTCTTGGATGAGAAGCGAAACGTCTTCAAAGAAAAACCAGAAAATCTAGTTGCCTCTTGAAAAAAAAAAGCATCTTTGGGACAATCATGACCTGGATGACCGAGAACCTCCATAGACATTTAAAGTACAGGTAGTCCTCGGCTTACAACAGTTCCTTTAGTGACCGTTCAAAGTTACAACAGCATTGAAAAAAGTGACTTACGATTCAATTTTTCACACTTATGGCTGTCTTGGGTTGTGAGCCCACCAGAGTTTAGTTTAAGATGGGCAGCCATATAAATATTTAAACTAAATAATAAATACTTTGGAAACATTTTTGAAACTATTCTTGAAGTGTCAGATGTTCCTTCGAATCATCTATAAGTTTCATCCAGAAGATTAATAATAACAGGCATCCCAAAGGTGCTTTTTGAAGAGATAACTGGACTTTCTGGTTTTAACTTGGAGATATTTTGCTTCTCATCCAAGAAGCTTCTTCAGCTCAGAACTGAAGATGCTGCTTGGATGAGAAGCAAAATGTCTTCAGAGAAAAACCAGAAAGTCCAGTTGCCTCTTCAAAAGCACCTTTGAGACAAACCATGACCTGGATGACTAAAAACTCCACAGACAAATAATAACAGGCATATTTCCCAGAAACCTATATAACCTACATTGTTGATCTTTCCTTCCAATATATTTCCAAAAATTGCATTTAAACTATGCCTTCTGATTTCCAGGCGACTATAGTAAACTCTATATATGAACAGGTCTGCTTGTTTTTCCTAAGCAAGTTTTTCTTTTAAACTCAGGTGAATGATAGGAACCGTTGTTCTTCCTGGCGTGTGAGTAAAAACATCCTTGTTAGTCAATTTGACTATTGATATCTGCCTGAGCTAATTCTTCCCACAGGCTTATGATTGTGTAGGTATAAAGTAGGGAACAGAAAGAAAAAAGAAAGAAAGGAAAAAGTGCAAAAAAGAAGAAAAGTTGAAGAAAAATGGAAAAGAAAGAAGTGGAGTCTGATATTCTTCACTTGACTTACAACAATTCGATTAGTGACCGTTTGATGTTACAATGGCACTGAAAAAAAGTGACTTATGACATTGTTCACACTTACAATCATTACCGCCTCTCCGTGGTCACGTGATCAAAATTCAGATGCGTGGCAACTGACTCACATTTATGACGGTTGCAGTGTCTCAGGGTCATGTGATCATCTTTTGTTACCTTCAGATGAGCAAAATCAAAGGGGAAGCCAGATTCCCTTAACAATTATGTCACTAACAACAACTAGAGTGATGCATTTAATGACTGTGGCAAGAAAGATCATAAAATGGGGCAGCGCTCACTTAATGACTGTCTCGCTTAGCAATGGAAATGTTGGACTCAATTGTGATCCTAAGTTGAGACTACCTGTATTGCATTTAAACCTTTCTGTCTAAAGTTACATCCTATTCTTCTTCTTTGTACAATCTATCCTATCTAATCTTCAAACCCATAAATCACACATTCATTTTTTTTTCATTTTTACTCTAGTGCTAAGAGGCTTCCAGTCATCAATAAATATAGATAATGTCTTTTCTCTAATCAAAGTCAATTTATTCAATTTAGCAAAATGTGTCAACTTCACCATCTATTATAGTGGGTAGTGTCAAATTTTTCCGTCTCTGTGCATATAGTAATCTTATTTACATGGGGATTTTTCTGTTTATCCATTGGTACTAAAAGGAGAAGTTCTAGCTTCTATTAAACTATTAAAACTCTTGTTGACATGACAGGGTGAATTGGTGCATCACAGGGCAACAATTTTTGAACCAAAGTAGGGACTAACTTACAGAATGTATCCAAAATCTGGGACCCATGATTTCTGCAGGAATGAAATTTGGGAAAGGTGTGACTGCTTTAGTGTTACTGTCCCAAAGGTGCTTTTTCAGGAGGCAACTGAACTTTCTTGTTTTTTCTTTTGAAGTTGTTTCACTTCTTATCCAAGAAGCTTCTTCAGCTCTGATAGGATAACGGGGAATGGAAGGATTTATATTCCTTGCAGACTGCTGGTCACTTGCATCATTTTAGACAGAGGTGGCATTCAGCAGGTTCTGACCAGTTCTGGAGAACTGGTAGTGGAAATTTTGAGTGGTTTGGAGAACTGGCAAATACAACCTCTGACTGGCCCCACCCCCTCTATTCTCTGCCTCCCGAGTCCCAGCTGGTCGGCTGGGTCTTCTTTTGTTGCCCTGCACAGGAGAACGGAGCTGGAAAGCAGGTTAGTGGGCTGGGGAGGGAATGGGATTTTGCAGTAACCTTCCCCCTGGAGTGTGGAGGGAATGGAGATTTTACAGTACCCTTCCCCTGCCACGCCCACCAAGCCATGCCCACAGAACCAGTAGTAATTTTTTTTTTAATCCCACCACTGCTTTTAGAGGATCATTGTGCACTTGGAGGTTTATCTGTGTCCTCAAGGTCACCTGAGTAGGACATCTCTCCACAGACTTTTAGTGCTACTGACTGCTGAGCTGCTGTTGTGGACAGGTGATCTTCATTTTCAACATTCTGTAACAGTTTTCCAGCCAGTCGTGCAATCCTTTACTCCCTCCCCTACCCAGCAGCAGCCACCTCCCTGCCTGATGGGAAGGGAAGGGAAGGGAAGAGAAAAAGATTCCTGATGCTCCCTGGCAGATTCCCTCCAGGATATTCAGTTGACAGGAAAGTCAGATGTCAACCCTAATCTCACTGCTTTTTTGCCCACTGGTGGTCATTCTATTTCTCTGTTTAGATAAGGAAATATGTTTGGAACAATAAACTAAAAAGGCACAGAATGTTGATCTTTAAAATTCTCTGTATCAAATATCTATTTGAACCCATTTTTTCCATATTTAGGAGTTTTCCAACAGAGTCATTCCAGATAGATAGATAAAGAGGTAGATAGATAGATAGATAGATAGATAGATAGATAGATAGATAGATAGATAGATAGGGATGGATGGATAGATAGATAGATAGATATAGATATAGATATAGACATGGACAAGATGCTGGGTGGGCTGAATGCCACCACCTGTTTACTGGATACGTGTCCCTCTTGGCTGGTTTTGGCGACTCGGGAGGTGACACGAGATTGGTTCCAGGGTATTATTAACGCTTCCTTGAGTGAGGGGTTTTTGCCTGCTGCCTTGAAAGAAGCGGTAGTGAGGCCCCTCCTCAAGAAACCGTCCCTGGACCCAACTTTATTATCTAATTACCATCCAGTCTCCAACCTTTGCTTTGTGGTGAAGGCTGTTGAGAGTATGGTGGCACGACAACTCCCTCAGCACCTGGATGAAGCTGTCTATTTAGATCCACGCCAATTGGGTTTCAGGCCCAGGTACAGCACGGAGACGGTGTTGGTCGCGTTGGTAGATGATCTCTGGAGGGCCCATGACAGGGGTTATTCCTCTGTCCTGGTCCTGTTAGATCTCTCGGTGGCTTTTGATACTGTCGATCACAGTATCTTATTGCGGCGGCTGGGGGGGTTGGGGGTGGGAGGCACTGTCTTATGGTGGTTCTCCTCCTTCCTCTCCGACCGTTCGCAATTTGTGTTGGCAGGGGGGCAGAGGTTGGCCCCGAGGCCTCTGACTTGCGGGGTTCCTCAGGGATCTGTGCTTTCACCCCTACTATTCAACATTTATGTGAAGCCACTGGGTGAGATCATCCGTGGCTTTGGGGTAGAATTTCATCAGTACGCTGATGACACTCAGCTGTACATTTCTACCTCAGGCCACCCCGACGAAGCTGTGGAAGTGATGACCCGGTGCCTAGAAGCTGTGCGGGGTTGGATGGGGTGAAACAGGCTTCAGCTCAACCCGGCCAAAACCAAGTGGCTGTGCTTTCCGGCACCCCGATACAGCCAGTTACTGTATTTATTCGAGTATAACGCACAAAATTTTCTACCAAAAAAACAAATCAAAGTTTGGGTGCACGTTATAAATGAGGGCTGGGGTGGGGTGGCAGTGGCGGCCGGTCCAATGAGGGCGCAGGCGAATTGTGAGTTTAATTGTGAATTACAATGCTTGGTGTGAAACAAAATTTTATACCGATTTTTAATCGAAAATTAGGGGTGCACGTTATACATATGTGCGCGTTATACTCGAATAAATACGGTAGTTCCATCGCTGGCCGTGGGGAAAGAAATTATTGCCCCCACGGAGAGGGCGCGCAATCTGGATGTCCTCCTGGACATACGGCTGTTGTTAGAAGATCATATAGCAGCTGTCGCCAGGGGGGCTTTTTGTCAGGTCCGTAGGATCTATCAGTTGCGGCCCTTTCTGGATCGGGATGCACTTCACACGGTCACATCTGCCCTCGTCATCTCGCGCCTAGACTATTGCAATGCTCTCTACATGGGACTTCCCTTGAAGAGCATCCGAAGGCTTCAGCTGGTGCAGAATGCGGCCGCGCGGGTGGTTTTGGGGGCTTCTCGGAGCTCCCATGTTATATCACTTTTGCATGAGCTGCATTGGCTTCCGGTGGCCTTCCGGGTGCGATTCAAGGTGTTAGTGGTCATCTTTAAAGCGCTCCATGGCTTGGGACCTGGGTATTTACGAGACCGCCTACTGCCACCATCGGCCTCCCATCGGCCAGTGCGCTCCCATAGGGCGGGCCTCCTCGGGGTGCCGTCGGCTGAACGATGCTGGCTGGCAGCCCTGAGAGTGTGGGCCTTCTCTGTGGGAGCACCCTCCCTCTGGAACGAACTACTCCCGGAGATGAGGACTATCCCTAACCTATAAATCTTCCGGCGTGCACTGAAGACCCACCTATTCCATGAAGCCGGTCTGGCCAAGAATTACTTGTAGGGCTTTTAATTGATTTTAAATGGTTTTTAGCTTTCAATTCCTTTTGATTGTTTTATTCTTCAGCCATTTATTTAATCTTTTTAATTCTATTTTAAATATTGTATTTATAACTGGGTTTTTATTCAGCTGTACACCATCCCGAGTCCCGTTGGGAAGGGGGGGTGGTATATAAAATTGATTAATAAATAAATAAATAGAGAGGGAGGGAAAGAGGGAGGGAGGGAGAGAGGAAGAGAGAGAGAGAGAAAGGCATCACACCTTCTAGACCAGCTCTGTTATATGTGGATACATAGTAAGGTTGGGTATGTGAGGCTCTTATAAGAACTAGCTCAGTGAGATAGAATTGGGGAGTGGGGAGGGAGGGAGGAAGGGAGGGAGGGAGAAAGGAAGAAAGATCCTGGAATATAGCTTTATGTGGTAATCATATCTACAAATGTGACTGAATATAATATTAATCTTTAATTATAAATACATTATTGGGCTGAAACTAGCATTTCTAGGACAGCTCATCTGCCTCTCTTGAATTTTGAAACTTTGGCAGACATTACAAATCAACTAGCTTTTGACACTGTGTCACTCATATGATCAATCTTTAAAGACAAATGCAGTGTGGACATTCCCTGTTAACAAGCACTTTATGACTTTGAAATCATGTTTTATTAGCTTTCATAGTGTCACCCCACCATCACCTTTCATTTTCATTAACCTACATCTTAGTGCTCCTGTATGGTTGTGGGCAAATTATGTCCCTTTTCTCATTAAATCAAACTGATTTATTTCTCCTGTAAAAATGAAGACAAAAAGTTCTATTAAGTCGATACTTTAATATGCATCTGAACAGAATAAAAGGTAATGTGTTAAGTAAGGACAAATATTTATCAGCAGTATTCAACCTATTCTGTTATGCAGTGTTCCAACCCCAAAGCAGGTCATTGGGACCTCAGAATACATCTATTCTGGATGTTCTGAAAGTGGGATGACCTTGTTCTTTGGCTATTTTGGGAAGAGTTGGAATGCATCTCTTTTGATCTCAAACCACTTCAAGAACATTTGGAGTAGCTCATGTCAAGATGGAACATTTTTAGTGGCACATTTTCTATGGCAACCTCTAATTTTTATCATTTCAGTGCAAGATTCATATTGTTCCTTGAGAAGGAAGAAATGTTGCTGTTCCAATTGCCTCTTGGTGTAAGAGATGCAGTAGTGGGCTGATGCATCTCCAATGAGCAGTTGGCCCTGCCCACCTGCCCCCGTCCTTTCCTCTCCTATATTTCCTTGTTTTTTTTACCTCAGCTGATTCACACGGCACAGTGGATTGCTGCACCACAGCTGTTTTACTCAGCAGGGCTGCCCAGAAGGTAAGGTTATAAGTTTAAAATGGCTGGTTTTTTAACACTGCACTCACTCATACAACCAATTGTTGAACCAGTTGCAGCTCACCACTGAAGAGGTGTTTTACATCTTGAGATCCCTCTACAAATAGCAAACCAAGAATGGATTGAAATGTCCTAATAAACTCTTTCAAATCCTATCCTCAAAACAATGCTATAGAGCACTGCACACCAGAATAACTAGACACAAGATCAGTTTTTCCCAAAGGCCATCACTCTGCTAAACAAATAATTCCCTCAACACTGTCCAACTATTTACAAAGTCTGCACTACTATTACTATTAATCTTCTCATCACTCCTTATCACCCATCCCCTCCCACTTGTGACTGTATGATTGTAACTTTGTCACTTGTATCCTTACGATTTTTATTGACTGTTTCCTAGTATGATTTGATTGCTAATTGTACCCTATGACTATTATTAAGTGTTGTACTTTATGATTCCTGACCCTTGATGGATGTATCTTTTATGTATACTGAGAGCATTTGCATCAAGACAAATTCCTTGTGTGTCCAATCACACTTGGCCAATAAAGAATTCCTATTCTATTCTATTCTATTCTATTCTATTCTATTCTATTCTATTCTATTCTATTCTATTCTATTCTATTCTATTCTAATAGAATGGGAAACTCACTGATCAACTCACTGTAGCCAACTCTCCACAACTTGCCGCAGAACAATTCAACAAATACAAGCATTGAATTAATTTTAATGGAATTGTGGCCAATAATAATAAAATAAAGACAGTCAATCCAGAGTTACAATAATTTCAGCAAAAAATGTGGCCACAATAATACAAGTAACTAAATGAAATGATTAATACAGCATTGAATAATCCTGTGTTGAGTTGGCCATGGTGAGTTGTCCTAGACCCATTTCCTAAAGCTGATGAAAATAATATAGAACAGTTCTAAAGGATGGTTGATTTTCAGGAAGGATTGGGCCATTTAGAAATTAGCAGGAAGGAAGATCATTTCTTGGACCTTGTCTAAAAAGTCAGGTTATAACCAGGACTGAACTCATTAAACTCCATTAAAACTCAGAATGATGTTGAAATTTGAAATGAATTCTGCAGTTTATTTGGGGAACATGGAAGATGGCGAAGAAAAGGCCAACATTATTCTCAGGTCATGTCTTCCCCATCTCTGAAGGTAGGGATAGGGATAATTGGAAGAGAATATCTGTAGTTCAGGATTGAATTATGGAGTTCTTGATGTTCTCTGCACTTGGTTGTTGCTTGCAGACATTTTATTACCCAGCTAAGTAGCATGATCAGTGCAAGTGAGAATTCAAGTTGGGCAGAAATGATCTTGTAGACGACCCTCACTCTGTCAAGGATCTAGGAGTACTCATCTCAAACAGTCTAAGCCCCAGAGCTCACTGTAACAGCATTGCCAAAAAAGGCATTAAGAGTTGTTAACCTTATTTTGCGAAGCTTCTTCTCCGGTAACATTGAATTGTTAACTAGGGCATACAAAACCTTTGCCAGACCAATTATTGAATACAGCTCATCTGCCTGGAACCCACACTGTATATCGGACATTAACATGATTGAGTAGGTTCAGACTTATTTCTCAAAAAAAGTACTCCACTCCTCCACTCACAATAGAATACCCTATGCCTCCAGGCTCGAAATTTTGGGTCTGGACAATCTGGATCGAACCTGCGGTCCCATCTAAGCATCATTCACAAAATTGTCAGCTATAACATCTTGCTGGTCAACGACTTCTTCTGCTTCAATCACAATAATACACAGGCAAACAACCGATATCAACTCAAAGTAAACCACTTCAAACTCGATTGCAGAAAATATGACTTCAGCAACTGAGTGGTCAATGCCTGGAACTCACTACCTGACTCCATTGTTATGGCCTCGACCCCTCACAGCTTCAACCTCAAACTGTATACCATGGACCTCGCCCCATTCCTAAGAGGTCCGTAAAGGGGGCATGTATAAGTGCACCAGTGTCCCTGTCTTACTGTCCCATTTATCTGTATTTACTTCCTTTACTCATGTTCATGTTCATACCTAGACTTGTTATCTTGCACATGTTTGACAAACAAATATATATAATAGAATATTGGTACACCAAAGGTTGCTGTTGGTTGGGCAGTGTTGTAAAACAGATGTTACTCTGGGCCACGGGTGTCAATCTCGTGGCATCACATTGCCATCACATGACGTTTTACAATGTTTTTTTCCTCTTGGTGGAGCTAGGGTGGGCATAGCCTGCATGTGATGCATTCGGCCTGTGGGCCGCCAGTTTGACACCCCTACAGTCTAGGTTTTTTTCTCTCACTGTGCCGAATGAACCAATATTTGGTGGGTCATTGATGGCTTTGTGATCTTGTGAGGCAGCTAACATATATTTGTTTAACTGTAGCCGGGGGGGGGGGGGGGGGAGAATTTAAAACGTCAAGATGGTGGGCATTTTTAAATTTTTTGACTGATTCTCCTTCCTGAGAACTGCTAGACCTATTTTGCCAGACCCAACCTTTATATATGTGTACTCTTTTTCTCTCAAGTTTTTCTACTTCCTGTAAGGGGTCTCTTTGAAAACTACAATCTGTAGCACATGGACATTCATTTCTGCAGCATGGGATGTGCAGCTGTTCTCACTGCTTTCAGAAGCAGAAAGAACAAAAAGGAGATAAGAGCAAAAGGGAGACATATCTCCTGTGGCAAAACTTTAATGAAACACTATTAAAGAAAAATCTTTTACTATCCTGTCCTGCAGGCAAACTGGATTTAAAATTTGTATTCTTAGCATAAATGATGTCTGCAGTTTAAAAACAAGAACATCCCATAGACGGTTTCGGCACTGGCTATTAGCTAAGAGTTTGTAACAGAGGTGGTATTCAGCAGGATTCTGGAGAACAGGTAACAGAAATATTGAGTAGTTCGGAGAACCGGCAAATACCACCTCTGATTGACCCACCCCCATCTATTCTCTGCCTCCCGAGTCCCAGCTGATCGGCTGGATCTTCTTTTGTTGACTGCACAGGAGAACAGAGCTGGAAAGCAGGTTAGTGGTGTGGGGAGGGATTGGGGATTTTGTAGTGTCCTTTTCCTGCCATGCCCACCAAGCCACGCCCACCAAGCTACGCCATGCCCACCAAGCCACACCCACAGAACCAGCAATATTTTTTTTTTAATCCCACCACTGGTTGATAAGATGGTAAAGTACCCAAGAAATCAGCTGGATAGGATTTCAATGTCACTACATGTTTGCACCAGCTCTTAATATTGACTTCAGGTAGTCCTTGACTTACAATCCTTCATTTTGTGACTGTTCAAAATTACAACAGCATTGGAAAAAAGGGGCTTATGATCGATTTTCACACTTATGACTGTTGCAGCATTCCAATGATGGTGTGATCAAAATCCAGGCACTTGGAAACTGGCATGTATTTATGATAATTGTAGGGTCATGTAATCACCATTTGTAACTTTCCCAGCCAGTTTCCGACAAGCAAAGTCAATGGGGGAAGCCAGATTTGCTTAAGAACCACATGATTTACTTAACAACTTACAGTATATTCGCTGAACAACTGTGGCAAAAAAAGATCAAAATGGGGCAACACTCACTTAACGACTGCCATGCTTAGCAATGGAAGTTGTGGTCATCAGTCAAGGACAAACTGTAGAAGAAGACTGAAATCCAAATAGAAGCTATAGGTAGTCCCTCAATTTAGAACCATGATTGGGACTAGAACTTCCATTGTTAAATGAGGTGACCGTTAAGTGAGTCACCACATGATCCACCTGATGGTGTCATCTTGCACTGCTGCAGTTGTTAAGCAAATCATCTGGTTGTTAAGTGAATCCAGCTTTCCCTGTTGACTTTGCTTGTTGGAAGCCAGCCAGGGGTGGGATCCGACCAGCATAACAACCAGTTCTGGGATGGTGCACATCAGAGATGGTATTCAGTGGGTTCTGACCAGTTCTGGAGAACCGGTAGCGGAAATTTTGAGTAGTTCAGAGAACTGGCAAATATCATCTCTAATTGGAGATTTTACAGTATCTTTCCCCTGCCACGCTCACCAAGCCACGCCCACAGAACCAGTAGTAAAAAAATTTGAATTCCACCACTGGTGCACATATGTGCGCACTACCGGTTCCAGCAAGCATTTACCTTCTCCAGCTGATGAGCAGCACTCAGCTATGCTGCACATAGCAACTGAGGAGAAAAATGCAGCCACTAAAGGACAGCCTAGAGCCCAGGCGGGCAGGAGGGCCAAACAGCAGAACAAAACCTCATCCCAATGAACCAGTTCGGTGACAGCTACTCTTTAGAGCTACCGATTCTATAGAACCAGACCGAACCAGTAGGATCCCACCACTGAAGCCAGCTTAAGAATGTTGCAAATGACAATCATGAGCTATGGGACACTGTAGCCATTGTAAATATAGGCCGGTTGCCAAGTGTCCGAATTGCAATCACATGACCATATGATGCTGCAACAGTTGTAAATTGCAAAGATTGATTGTAAGTCACTTTGTTTAGTACTGCCGTAACTTGGAACAGTCGCTAAATGAATGGTTGCAAGTTGGGGACCCTTTTACATCCCCCTCCTCCTATCCTTTATTTTATTCTTCCCTCTGGCTAATTATATTTGTTCTCCTCCATACCTTTCCACTATCTCCATTTCTACACATCTGTACTTAAAATTCTTGCCTTGTAAACCATCAGGACAAAAGTATGTAAAAACAATCTGGTCCTGTTTATTGTCTTATTACTCTGTGAAATATTTCAATGCATGCAGATTTTAAGCCTTCTTGTTGCCAAGTCTGCACTGTTGCCAGAAAAATGTGCTTCAGCCTACTTCGTAATGTAATGGTGGATAGGGCTGAAATAAGGAAAGGGCAGAAACTGTCAAAAGTTGATAAGACTTTCCTTCCTTCCTTCCTTCCTTCCTTCCTTCCTTCCTTCCTTCCTTCCTTCCTTCCTTCCTTCCTTCCTTCCTTCCTTCCTTCCTTCCTTCCTTCCTCCTTCCTTCCTTCTTTCCTTCCTCCCTCCCTCCCTCCCTCCCTCCCTTCTGTTCTTTAAATTACTCATCTTTCTCTTTGAGTACCTCATCATCTCCATCCAAGTGGAATTTTCTCAGTCTTCTTTTCCACCCATTCATTCTTGTTTGCTTCTTATTTATTTAGTTATTTATTACACTTAAATCTTCATTCGTGCTGTCTGCATCAAACCACTTTGGTATACTTCTTTTGTATTGATCATTCACTGTTGTTTTTAATATATATTCATTCAAGATCCATTCGCTCTTGGTCCCATCTCGTCTGGTTTTACTGTACACACTTCTTAAGTACCCATTCCCATTGTATTCAACTAATATGTTTCTTCTTGCACATCTAAGTCTCCCATTTAGATAATGAAGTGGGCTGAGGTATGCTTTTATACACAGCAATCTTATCTTAGTTCAACAAGATCTTCCTATCTTCTGCATTGCTTCTTTGAGTTGTTCTATGCTGTGGCTGGCGTCAGCTTCGAAGTTGTTCAGCTACCATATTCTTTGGCACCCTGGTTTCCTTTTACCGCTAACTCTTTCAAACATAATTGCTTTCTCCGTTGAATTCTCTTGCACGACAACCAACAAACCTACCACTCCATATTTGTACAAAATAATAATCCAAAAGCAATTCACTTTGTCACGTGCTATGATATGGACTTACTTTTGTGTGTATATATGTGTATACAGAAGGTATGCAGTGGCTCAGTGGTTAAGACACTGAGCTTGTTGCTCAGAAAAGATCAGCAGTTCGAATCCCTATCTAAGTATAGTATGTAAAATCATACATTGCAATGTCCTACCTGTCAATGAATACTTCAGTTTCAACCATAACAACACAAGAGTAAATAATAGATACAAACTCAAGGTTAATCGCACCAAACTTGATTGCAAGAAATACGTCTTCAGCAACAGAGTGGTCAATGTCTGGAATACTCTACCTGACTCTGTGGTTTCTTCCCCAAACTCCAAAAACTTTAACCTTAGACTGTCTACTATTGACCTTACCCCTTTCCCAAGAGGTCTGTAGGGGGCGTGTATAAGTGCACCAAAGTGTGCCGTCCCTGTCCTATTGTTTCTTTTATTTTTCTTATATGTATTCATGTATTCATAACTATGTTTTACTTATACCTATTATCTTGTAAGCAATTGACAAATAAATAAAATAAAATAAAATAAAAAAACTTGTACCAGCTTCTGCCAACCTAGCAGGTCAAAAGCATATAAAAATGCAAGTAGAAAAATAGGGACCACTTTGATGGGAGGGTAACAGCGTTCTGTGCGCCTTCAGCATTTAGTCATGCCAGCCACATGACCATGGAGACATCTTCGGACAGTGCTGGCTCTTTGGCTTTGTAACGGAGATGAGCACCGCCCTCTAGAGCTGGAAAAAACTAGCACGTATGTGCGCGGGGAACCTTTACCTTTTTATGTGAATACAGACACACAAATAAGCTTATAGGTCTTTTTTAGCAGAAATACATCATCTTCAGTATTTGTACCCTAGACCTCATTGTACAGAGAAACAGTCTTTTTGGGGGAAATACATTGCTTCTATAGCCAAAAGTAAGCAGATACAAATCACGGTATCTTTGCTTGAATAATTTTCCAAAAGTCTTTGCTGTGATAATTTTACAACCTAAACAATTTTCCACACTTCTAAGCACCACCAATGCTCTTTAGTTTACCAATGTTTTGCAGCAACAAACTGAGCAGCTAGCTGTGGAAATTGCATCAATTTATATGCATGGTGACATAAAGACAATAAACCAAGGGTAAGATTCATGCAGAAAGATAGTTGAGTAATCCTTTCAATTTCTGATCATTTGCTCCACACCTAAAGGATGTGTCAGCTGTGTCAGGATCCTGAACTGAAGAAGCCAATTTACAGGCTATGGCACTAGAGATTTCTGATCTGCCCATCACAGCAAACTATTCATAGCATCTTTCTATGCAATCAGATCCAGCAGAAGAAGTATGGTACGAATCCTGAATGTTGAAGACCTACATCTGGTGGGACTCGAGAGATGGGCTTTTTCTGCTGTAGTCCACTTTATAGAATGTCACCCACCCTAGGTGAGGTTGGTTTTATCCCTGTTCATTTTGTGTAAGTCACTGAAAACCTGGTTATGTCATCAGGCTTGGGAACCACAAGAGAATGGGGAGCTACTGAGGCGGTTCCATTCCTGTTCATATATGTTGCCCTCCTCTTGCCTTTTAATCATAATTTTAATTTTTACTCGTTTACTTGTTTTCTTTTTATATTATTGCTTTTTCGCTATTTTTTTTCATTATCCACTACCCAGAGTCACATTCTTTGAGATAGATAGCTATAGAAATATGATGATGCATAAAATAAATAAATTAATTCTCAAAACTGGCTTCTTTCAGCTATCAACCCTGTATGATAATAGTAATCAACACACCACTGGGCAGATTCAGGCTGCTCCAGCACAAGGCAGCCTTTCTCAAAGTTAAGAACACAAGACACCCTCCTTGCCTGCCCATCTTTTCTTACAATGCATGATGATAAAGCACAGTATTTTCTGACTGGGGCTGCCCCACTGATCTCAATGTCAGTACTCTCAGTGGCCATTTTGTCCTAGATTGCTGGACTGTTTGTTTACAAGTTTATTTCTGCAATGGTAAAACAAGTGAGATTTTTTTTCTCACTAAGAAATCAGGCAAAACTAAGAGCTCACTAGGTTAGTTTCTCCTTCCAGCTCAAGTGACAGTAAGAATGGTGTATTTTCCCTTTTTTCCCCCTCTCAAAAGTCATTGATGAAATAGTGAAAGGCAAACCCCTCCCCCTCTTCCGTCTCCTCAGGTAATATTGGACAAGAATTCTGTCACTTCCTCTTTGCAGCTCCAAAAGGATGAAATGATATTTGTGTGTCCCCTTTTTACTGGAACCCTAGCATTTGCACCTTAGCCAGGAAGTTATCAAATAGAAGGGGCAACCTAAGGAGAAAGTTCATATTAATAGAAACTGCATCTTCAAAGACCTGACCAATGAAGAGAAATCAATCGGTGCTTGCTTTCCTAGAAGAAAGAAGGAGAGGTTTTGGAACAAGGAATTTGAAAGCTGCCATAAATATGATCTATTCTAGACCAGTTGTGTCCAACCTTTTGGCTTGCTTGGATTTCATTGAGTGAAGAATTGTCTTGGAGCACATATAAAATATAATTAATGTATACATATGTATAAATAATATTAAGCATTTATACCACTCTATAAAGCCTTAGTAAGACCACACCTAAAGTACTTCTTTCCAGTTTCACCACACTATAAAAAAGATGTTGAGACTCTAGAAGGAATGCAGAGAAGGGCAACCAGGATGATTAGGGGACTGGAGGCTAAAACATATGAAGAACGGTTACAGGAACTGGGCATGACTAGGCTAATGAAGAGAAGAATCAGGGGAGATATGATAGCAGTCTACCAATATTTGAGGGGCTACCACAGAGAGGAAGGGGTCAAGCTATTTCCTAAAGCACCCGAAGGCCAGACAAGGAATAATGGAAGGAAACTGAACAAAGAGAGATTTAACCTGGAAATAAGGAGAAATTTTCTGACAGTGGGAACAATCAACCAATGGAACAGTTTGCCTTCAGAAATTGAGGGAGCGCCATCACTTGAGACTTTCAAGAAAAGATTGGATTGCCATTTGTCAGAGATGGTGTAAGTCTCCTGTTTGGGCGGGGGTGGTGGTGGTGGATTAGATGATCTACAAGGTCCCTTCCAACTCTGTTAATCTGTATGATTTTTGTGGGGCTGTATCAAAAGCTATCCAGGGCTGCATATGGCACATGGGCTACAGGTTAAACTACAGGTTAAACTTGCTAAACTAACACCAGACCATCACCAAGGTAAAGAAATGACTGAAATCCAGAAGAAGGATTTCTTAAGATGACTTCATTTCAAAATAGTTTATGCTCAGCAATCAAGCAGTTCAAGGTTGCAGTGTGGAAGTGTCCCAGATAAAGAATGGATGATGACAACAGCAGTAATAATAATGATGATTGATGATCATGATAATAATGATTTATCTAGTTTTGGTAGCACCAAATAAATAAATAGAAAACATAAACATGGTCAAAGGGTTCACCTATTGTTTTTAAGACATACAAAGCCCCAGTAATTTAAGAGTTCAAGCATGTGGTATATTGCTATAATGGAAAAGTCAGCTCATATTAATCAAATACAACAGGGATGAGCTCAATTTGACATGTATTTTTTAAAATTAAATTGTGTGATGTAATTCTCTAGACAAACCAAGGAAATTTCAGCTGGTTCCCTCAGTGTTTGCTTATGAATATGGTTAAAGAAGGATGTTTGTCAGGAAACCAACCCAAACTCTCAGTTTCCTACTGAAGAATCTAATATAATCTGGGGGAAAATATAAGTTGTTTTGTCCAAAAACTAAAGGAGGAAAATGAGGAACATCCCAAATAGCTTGTTTTCTGGCAGTCAGGGGTCCATGCAAGATCCATAGTAGCCATTTTGTGAGAATGGCCACATGTTCAACATTTCAACCATGTACATTGCCCACCAAAGGAACATAGAATAACAGAATTGGAAGGGACCTTGGAGGTATTCTAGTCTAACCTCCTGCTCGAGTAGGAGGCAGACAAGTGGCTGTCCAGTCTCTCTTTAAAAGCCTCAGTGATGGTGCATCCACAACTTCTGAAAGCAAGCCATTCTATAGGTTAATTGTTCTCATGGTCAGGAAATTTCTCCTCAGTTCTAGGTTGCTTCTCTCCTTGATTAGTTTCCATCCATTGCTTCTTGTCCTGACTTCAGGTGCTTTGGATAGTAGGTTGACTCCCCTTTCTTTGTGGCAGCTCCTTAAATATTGGAACACCGCTTTCATGTCACCCTTAGCCTATTTTTTCCTCTAGACTAGCCATATCCAATTCCAGCAACTGTTCTTCATATGTTTTAGCCACCAGCCCCCTAATAATCCTTATTACTCTTTTCTATACTCTTTCCGGTGGCTCAACATGTTTTTTATATTGTGGCGACCAAATCGAATGCAGTTTTCCAAGTGTGGTCTGCCTGTAAAGCAGTACTAATACTTCACGACTATGACTGCTTATTCATTCCTACTGTCATACATACAGGATCTCTGGGGAGAGATAACAATAAATGAGAAATCATATGAATAAAGTGATTATAAATGAGGCAACTTTTCAATGACAACACAAGCAAACCAACAAACTTGATGAACCTGATGATAATTCACACCTTGTTTTTCTGATTTGTAATTGTGGGAAGGCACCTTGACTTTCATAGATGGGAAAAAATTCTAGAGGAAGGCAAGGTAGCTCTGCTGGTAAGGTTAAATATGTTCAGTCCCATTATCTTCCTGAACTTGAAATTGGTATTGCATTCTGTCAGGCTGTTCAAAGGAAAAACAGCATATGTATACTAATATGAGGATACTAATAGCCTGAAGCAGATGAAGTTGCAACTCATTTCTAGACAAAATCTAGTTAAATAAGACCAAAGACATAATCAATAACCAGCTCCCAAGGAGGCTTAGATATGACCCTGAAGAGGGCTAAGAGGGTTTTGCAGATGCAAAAACAAAAAGAGCAATATTTGTTTCAGCTTTCCTTTCAAGCTTCACAAAGCTAGACAGACAGACAGATCGATGGGCAGAGAAGTTGGGAAGTACATCCTTGAATTCCAGACTGGTATTCTATTTTCAAAGCACTTAAAATCTCTCACTGAACTGATAACAGATTTATGAGCTGCACTGGCTGACATTTTATTATGTTTCCCAGGCAAAGAATGAGAGTATGGCAGGGTGGGATGCTGTGGGAGGGAGATAGTAAAGACTTCAGCATGAATGGCAAAGTTACATTGGAGCTTGCCAGCCAACTCCTTCCACCAGCCAACTTTCAGATTGGTTCACAGAGATTTTTTTTTTTAAAAAAAAGGCAGGCAGAAAACACAGACACACACACACATAGAGCACCTGGAGCTGATTAAATTCTGAGCCAGACTCTTGGAGCAAGTTGGGAAGTGCTGCATTTGTCACCATGCTCCTATCAGGGTAAGACGTGATGAAACCTCAACCACACCGAGATGTCATTATGACACCAGCAGCCTTATTTCACAGAAGCAGCTTGTCAAGGCCTGCAAATCCGCACACTCTGACCTATTATGGTGACATGATGGACTGGGATTAGCTTGTCTAGATTGAACTGAAAAGGGCTTCAAATATATGAGAAGCATCAGGCACAGGAGGGAAATGAAAGTGGTGCTGTTCAGGAGATCCGAGCCCATCTTTTCTGCTCAGATCAAGGGATCGTTACTGAGGTCAAACTGAGCTCTATCATACTTGGTGAAAAGTTGGCATTCAAAATTAGTGTTTCCCTCAGAGGTCTGAACAAAGCAGTAGCAGCAAAACAACTGTGATGTGTCTCAGAGGATCATAAGCTGTTCCTTGGGGAAGCTCCACCTTTTTATACTTTGTGTCACTCAGTCAAAAGTTATGTCCTTGCATGTGGCTGCCAAACTTTGTCTCTTGGCTAAATGAATGAGTTCCCATAATCATGTCCTCTGTTTTCCAGATAGGTTTGAAGAACAGATCTTCTATGGAAGAAAAAACTGTGTGGATTGTATTTCCACAAATTGTGTTGCCAATGAGTTGTAATGTGACAGGTTTCATTGTAAGAGTGTCATACAGATTCACATACCAAAAAGGATTGCACATGGATTCTAGATGAGAGGAGGCTTCAGTTGAAATTTGTTCTCTAATGTGAAACATCTTGAACTAATGTTAGATAAGTCAAACTATAGTTTATAGGATCTAAAGAAGGAGGTGCTGACAAAGATGGATGATCTTAACCATGAGATCCAAATCTCACCTTTTTTCATATGTAGAATTTTTTATTGGCCAAGTGTGATTGGACACAAAAGGAATTGTGCAAATGCTCTCAGTGTACATAAAAGAAAAGATACATTCATCAAGTGTCAAGAATCATCAGGTCCAACACTTAATAAGAGTCAGAGGGTACAATAAGCAATCAAATCATACTAGGAAACAGTCAATATAAATTGTAAGGATACAAGTGACAAAGTTACACAAGAGGGAGGGGATGGGTGATAAGAAGTGATGAGAAGATTAATAATAATAGTAGTGCAGACTTTGTAAATAGTTGGACATAAAATATGCATTGTGCACACCATCTTGACATAAGAAGAGGTGGAGTTTCAGACATGATAGCTTACTTTGCAAAATGTTATGAGGACAAAATTGGGAGGAACTTTGTAGGATGCCTTGAGTTTTTGGAAGAACACTCCTGAAGTACTTTAAAAACTAAAAGCACTATTACTGTATTAAAATCTCATGGACTGTATAATTCAACAATCTAATGCATAGCTTCTCCCTTAAAATAAAATTAATAGTAATCCATATAAATGTTACATTTTTAGACACCATAATGCAAACTAGGACACTAGGAAGAAAAAGACTTCTCTTGGTCTACATTTTTAAGGAAATCAGCTAAATATGCACTTTCTAGTCTAATATGCAGATTGGAGCACTCTTATCCTTCCACTTGTACATTTCTGTAAGCTCTGCAGTGCAGTTTCTGGCTTTAAAAATGCATTAAAAATGCATAGATTCCCAACTCTGCATACAAAATGGCTATATTAGGAAAAGTTGCATAGAAATGTACTTATTAGGGAATGTATATATGAGTGAAGTATAAAAATCTACTCATTTGAATTAAAATCCACACAATAGGGAGAAATTGGAATTACAATTTAATAGGCAGAAAACTGACATGGACTAGGCAGAGACTGACTCTTTCATCAGTACTACAGTTAAGCTGAAGTATACCCAAGATGTTTCCAATATGGCTCAAATACACTAGAGATGAGTTTATGTGACCAACGCAACCCACCTTGTTCCTGACTACTGTATTATCTCAAAAGACTGTGAAAATTCTTTGATAGAGCTGTTTTGCAACATACAGCGGCATGTGCAAAGTGCTAATTATTATTAACAGCTGGTTGCATAGTCAGCCATCTGTTTAGGCTGGATTTGGCATTTTTGTCTACCTATCAAGTCCTTCCAAAGACTTGGGATAGGGAGATGTTCGTGTTTGATGGTGTTAGTGGTATTGTTGCAGGATATAAGCCATTCCAAGTAAAGCTGCCTTTTGCAGTTGACTGATATACTATATATCAAAGGCAATTTGAGTTTTCTTAGCATTTTTAGAATAACCCATAAAATCAAAATTAAAGCCTGGATATGAAAAAATAATTGAAAACACTTAAAAACCAGTTAAAGACCTATTTAGAATAATGTATGTCTAGGAACTCATAAAAAGCCACTCCAAAGAGTAGGGCCCCAACTCTATAGGATGTAGCTCCAATAAAGTTTGGTCCCAAATTACTCCAAGATGAACTTATCTTACACCTTGACCCAATGAATGGGGGAATTTTGTGAAAAGAATATCATATACAGTAGTATGTATATGTGTTATATGTGTGCATTTTTTTAAAAAAAGGCAAAATGGTAAAAGAGTCTTCTGGAATTCTGGAGTAGACAGCCATAATAAATTCAAACTAATAATAGTAATATGCATTAGTACCACCAGTTCTTCCTTCTCTAATAAGCTGAGTGGAAGCCAAACTCTGAAACTGGTAGAACGCAGTCTGGAGTTACAGAAGGGAGGGACTTTTTCCCAGAGGGCAAAGAGACACGGAGCTTGGAATGTCCAGTGGGCAGGAAAAGGACAAAGATGGACTCTCCCTAGCAATTCAGAGTACATCTCTAGTTACGCAGATAATTGCTTTAGTTGGGCAAGACACTGTCTGTAGGCGAATAACAATAAAGAAACTACTCAGAAGTAATTCCATCTGTGTTATGGTTTTTCTTTGGGCCTGAAAGAAACCCTGGCAGCTTTCTTGATGTTCACTGATGGGTGTTTTCTTTCTCTTCTATTGAGCTACTCATGAAGTTCAGGTCTACTTTTGTGGTAGTAATTGGAAAGGGGTGACCATGTGATTTTCCCCCCTCCCATTTTTCTCCTGACTGTCCTGCATTGCCAAAACCTTTGCACTTGAAATCTTATCTCTCCAAGACAGCTCCAACTATATCCAGACAGAGTGTGTTAGAATTAAATTAATATGGAGGACATGGTTCCCTGTGTAATACTTGGTAAATTTGGAGATTGGAGTAAATGAGCTACAAAAATTAGTGGCGTTGAGGCTACCTGATTTTCAGTCTGCCCAATTTTAATTAAGCTTTAAAACCTTAAGCCATGTGTCTTCTGGAAGGCATTTGGGAAGATACGGTAGATTGTGCTATCCTGAAGTGTAAGCACAATGGATTGTTCATTATTAGCTTGTGGGCGTGTATGTTTCCTATTGTTTTCAATCCTAAATTATTTTGGTTGTATAACCTGTCCAGAGCCTCCTGAACTAGAGTGCCTTACAAAGCTCACTAAATAACAACAACTAATGAGCAAATAGGAGTCCACACCCTATTCTATACAGTATATTTCAGGATTCTTCAACCTGGGTAACCTCTTGAATTAAGCCCTTTGATCTGCAGTGGGAATAATACCTACAGATTTTTTTTCCCCAGTGAAACTATGATTAAGGATCCTGAAAGCTTATTAAAAGTCTTTAGGAGAACATCTCTTTAGTCTAGACAAAAATGATTTGCAGGTTCTCAGAGGAGCCCAAAGATAGCAGCTGTCATCCCCTAGAGTGATGAGAAATGATTTTGAAATACGACCTGAAAATGCAGCCAGACACCGAAGGGAAGAAAAAGGTAATTTAAAACAGGATTTTTTTTTTCCAGCGCTTGGATTGGATGACAGTATCCAGAAGCTACCCATCACAATTTTCTTGACCCTAGGAGAACTAATTCTTCATTTTGTATATTTTGTTTCCATGATATATTTTATTCTAGCTTAACTATTTTGTGGAGGATCAGGACAAAAATCTAAAAGTTATTGTTTTCTTTCTCAATCAGTTCATGTTGTCATTAGATTTAAAACCCTGTTTTTCTCCAGGAACAAAAGTGCCAGAAACAGAACATTTTGTAGTTCTTATTCTTCTATACACACATACACACACACAACACACAGACACCCCTGAAAAGTACTTGAGCTGGCAAATAGTGACTGGCTCAAAGTCCTCAAGTGAATTTCCATGGCTGAAGATCCAGACATCAATCTGGATCTCCCAATTCCAAGGTCAGCCTTCTTCAATCTGAATATCCTCCAGATGTTTGGACCTCAACTTTTAGAATTCCCAGCAATGGTCATTCCAGAGTAGAATTTTACTGCAAGATTGCACTGTGAAAAACCTAGATTATCTTGAGAAATGACTTAACAGTTGGGAAGTATCTGCAGCTACATACCAGCTACAGCTATGCTATAGCAGGGAAATTTGGAGACCAATCCATAATTACTACTGCTAGAGAGTAAAAACGTCTATTTCAATAAGTGGGGCTTATGACTTACTTCAGACAGATCCTGTCTGGAGTGGTGGTCAAGGCATCAGGCTAGAAACTGGGAGACTGTGAGTTCTAGTCCCAATTCAGGAATGAATTTTGGTGACTTTGAACCAGTCCCTTTGTCTGAATCCTACGAAGGAGGCAATGGCAAATCACTTCCAAAACCTTTCCAAGAAAAATGCAAGGATTTGCCAAACTTCAACACCAACTTGAATGCAACCCCCCAAAAAAACCCCATCCTACTTCAGACAGAACAGAAGCATAGTCTCCATAGAATTTGCATTGAAAATCCAAAAGAGAAGTTAGTGTAATGTTTTTATTGATATTTGAGATAAGCATTTTTATACATTGGCTTCATCCTCATGTATTCCTAATGATAATATGAACATGCCCCAATGTGTTCTGCCTGCCTTCCCAATGTTGGATTTGCCTCATTACTTGCCCATAATTTAGATAGTTGAAAAATCAATCTGATCTGTTTCAGTTTCAAAGTAACAGAATAACAGAACAGGATAAAGAGTTGGAAGGGACCCTGGAGGTTTTCTAGTCCGATCCTTGCTCAAGCAGGAAACCCTATACTATTTCAGACAAATAGTCATCCAATCTCTTCTTTCAAACTTCCAGTGATGGAACTCCCACAACTTCTGGAGGCAAGTCATTCCAATTGATTAATTGTCAAGAAATTTCTCCTTAGTTCTAGGTTGCTTCTCTCATTGATTAGTTTCCATCCATTGGTTCTTTTTCTGCCTTCAGATGCTTTGGAGAATAGGTTGACACACACTCCTATTCTTTGTGGCAGCCCCTTAGATATTGGGACACTGCTATCATGCCATCCCTGGTCCTTCTCTTTGTTGTATACTTACCCAATCCCTGCAACTGTTCTTCATATGTTTTAGCCTCTGTCTGGTCTCCTAATCATCTGTCAGCTTTGCAAGCCATATTTTACTTGTAAGCTTCAAGGCTGCCACATTTAGTGCTTGGGAATTTGGAAGTTGGGATTTCACAGAGAAGTGGAAGATTAGACTCAACAACATTCTTTCACAGAAAGTCAAGGACATGTTGTTCTGCACCTGGAGAGGAGTGTCTGGAGGAATGTTTCCAGTTGGGGTGACGTTTTATTGGACCATGTGATGGACTGGTAGGTGCAGGGATGGATTATTGAATTTCTTTTGAGAAGGAAAACCCAGAACTCTCAGATTTGAGTTTTCCCAGATGTGCCAAAATGACAACTCCAATAAAATGGAACTTGGAGGAAATGCTTTTCTTAGAGTTTATGGGGTTGGAGTTTATTTGTTGGAACGCTGACATCATCTTTGTTGCTCTTCTCTGCACTCTTTCTAAAGTTTCAACATCATGGCAGTGGGGCAGTGGCTAGGATTGTCCCAGCATCCATTTTAGCCCATTGAAAGCATGTCTCTTTCTCTCCAGTTCCTGCACTCTGTTTTCTCTATTTTGATATTTTCTCTATTCTGTTTTTGCAGAAGGACAATCTAGTATTTTCAGCAACACTCACAGCCGATTCATGTGGAAGCAAAGATAAAACAAGAGAGATTCTGCTTTATCCTTCCCCGTTCCAGCTTTTGCCTGGGGGTGATTTATTATAGAAAATAGGACAGATCCTGCTTCACTACTTGCCACCCCCAGGACCTATCAGCTATTTTTGAGTTACTTTTAAACATAAGTTCAATGCTCTTTCAAAATAGTTTTTACCAACAGCAGCTGGTGGTGGATAGAATCACTAAGTATATTAAGAAGCTCCTTCTGACTTCACCTCCTAACTCTCTTAGCTCCTGTTTTTCCTGTTTTTTCAGGCTACTGAAAAACACTGTCCTGAAAGAACATTAAATCCCACATTTAAAATAAAGCAGAACATGGTCTAACACTCTTTGAACAATCACTTCACCTATATTTAAAAGTGGTTTTAAAATCAAATAAAACTGACGGGTGCTAAGATGAGCTGCATGGTGAGATGCTTAATTGTACCAAATTCTAAGACCTATCAGTCAGTGGTTTTTTGGGGGAGGGGGCTGGCTGACAGGTGTTGGGGACCCAAATCTTCTGGAATCTGGATCATATGTTGGGAGAGGGCTTCACCTACTTTAGCACACATTGTCTATGTATTTGCAGGCATAATTTTATCTATGGAGATTCTTAGTCATCCAGGTCATGATAACCATTCGCTTCTTATCCAAGAAGCTTCAGAGCTTCTTCAAAGCTGAAGAAGCTTCTTGGATGAGAAGCAAAAGGTTTTCAAAGAAAATCAGAAACTCCAGTTGCCTCTTAAAGAAACCACCTTTGGAACAGGCATAATTTTGGTTTCCTAGTCTGTTCTCCCTTGAAGGCTGACACCTCATTATTGAAGCAATAAGACTTGGCAGTTGAGGCAGCAAGTTTTTTCTATTAACATATTCTTCTTCCAGCTGAAGGACTAATGGACCATTGTTACAAGTACTTGCTAGTGTCCTCTGTGGAGTATAGAAGGCCTGTGGTTGGTCTCAAAAGCAGCAGCAACTGTCCAATCTTCTCTAGACTTGGAAGCCAATAAAGATCAGACTTGTTTAGTATTTAGAAGGGAGACCACAAGAAAATCCTAAGACTACAAGCTAGATTGGGAAGTTTTAAAAAATCCAGAAAGCAACAGGAACAAACCATTTGTACGTTGGTTGCCAAGAAAACTGCATGGCTATGACATAAAATCAAGTGGAGTCAATTTGAAAGAAATTTAACTTCATACTTGCTTTAATTCAACTTAATTAGCTTTCCATTTGACTATGTTCATACAATGCTGAACTGTGTCTATAATTTAGGGAATTAATCACAGTTTGCTGGGTTTACACAAGAAAGGTAAATTAGACTACAGCACAGCACATTATGATTTAACCTGTTATGTAATCCAGTCTGCATTTCAAAATCTAACTCCCTAGATCAGGGGTCTCCAAACTTGGCAACTTTAAGATTTGTGGACTTCAACTCCCAGAATTCCTCACAAAATTGCTGGCTTGGCAATTCTGGGAGTTGAAGTCCACAATTCTTAAAGATGCCAAGTTTGGAGACTCCTGCCCTAGATTCTGATTATTAGTAATCCTCAATAAACACAATATTGTACTATTACCTGATGTTGATTAGAAAAAAACAAAACAAAATCCAAACACTTCCAAAAGTGAATTGTGCACCGTGAACCGAAATTAGAATTAACACACCAATCCATCTGCTAGAGAAGAGAATCAGATTCATTCAGAAGAGAATAGATTGGCAAAACAATTAACTTACATTTTTGCAGGAAATGGAATGCTCAAACCTTCAGTCATTTTAAGGTCATAGTTCAAACTTGATTCAAGCTTCACAAAGCCAAGAAATTAAAAGCTAGGGTGGATGCTTTGGAAGATGTGTCCAATGATCAGTAAAGATATCATGCCTTAACACACAGCATGCCAAATCCTGATGGGGAGGACAAAATGGCCATATCTCTGTTTCTGTATTGACAGTAGAGAAGCACATATCCCAGGTTGCATGACAAAATCTTATTACTGATCATAAAGCACATCTGTGAAGGCCTTGCCCTCGGTTTCTAATTTCTGAGTTTGGGAAAAGTTAAACTCTTATGAAAGATCTTTCACACTAATTTTAAACCAGCAAGGCTTTTGTTCATGCTGTTATTGAATTGCAATCCTTTTGCAAGTGAGATCTATTGATCATAGTGAATGAGTGAACAAGGGTTTAGCAAAAGTTTAATTTGACAGTGAGACAAAATTTAATATTTTCTGATGCCCATACTTTTCCAAATTGTGTACCTATTACATACAAACTGACAGATAGATGATGGAAATGAATTCTATATTCCTTATTTCTAAAACACTAGTCCAAATCTTGGAGAAAATCTATTGATGTGATTACTTGACTTGATAGTACATAGCAAAAGCACTTAGAATAATATACTGTTTCACAGTGCTTCGCAGCCATCTCAAAATGGTTTACAGAATCAGCAAATTGCCCCCAACAATCTGGGTCCCCATTTTACTGACCTCGGAAGGATGGATGGCTGAATCAACCTTCAGCTGGTGAGATTCGAACTGCCAAAACTCTGGCAGCCAGCAGTCAGCAGAAATAGCCTGTAGTATTGTACCACCGTGGCTCATAATCTATCAATCAAAGTACCTCTTCACTGGAAAGACAAATTTGTGGCCCAAATTACTAGAGTGAAGACCTGTTGTTACTTGCAACTTATGAACAAATTGATTATAGATGTAGACCATGTATGGATAATTATAATAAAATACCTTTTATTGAAATTCTTATTCTCTCCCTCTCCCTCCCTCCCTCTCGGTACTCCTCAATTTGCAACCATTTGTTTAGTGATAAATTGAAGTTACAATGGCACTTACAACCAGTCCTCATTCTTATGAGCATCCAATTCCCCACATCTCCTTTTGTTTTTAGAATGAATTAGGAAGATGAACTGCTTAATATATTTGGCAGCTTGCTAAACTGGTCAGGGATCCCGATATTTTTCCATGTCTTGATCTGTGTATCTACAGATATCCATGTATCTCTCTCTCCTCTGGTATGCAAAAATGCTCAGCAGCAAGGGTGGGCTGTTAAGGATTCGCCCAGGTTCAGTAGAATCCATAGCTAATGTTATGGCCGGTTTGGAGAACCATTAAATACAACCCCAGGCTGGCCCCTCCCACCCCCCTCCCCCTCTCCCAGGAGTCCCCATGTAGCCCATTTTGTGAGGTAATTGCAGAGCCCACATTTGAGGCTCAGGGAGGGCAAAAATTGGGCCTCCCGGAGGCTCCGGAAGGCTGGAAACAAGCTCGTTTCTGGCCTCCGGAGGGTCTCCGGAGCCCAGGGGAGGCCGCTTTCACCCTTCCAGAGGCTCGAGGAAAGCCATTGGAGCCTGGGGAAGGCGAAAACATGCCCCTTCCCATGTTGCATGAGGCCAACTAGGCCACGCCCACCCAGCAACCAGGCAGATAACCCATTGCTGAAATTTTTGAAGCCCATCCCTGCTCAGCAGTCTATATGAACAGGCCTCTATAACCAGGGTGCCATCTGTACGACTTGCAAAAATGGTCATAAACCATAAGCACAACATATAGTAGCCCAAAGGGAGAAATAATCTTTTAATTTGTTAAGGCAAATCACAGTTGAGCACAGGCATGTGGAACTTTGTACCGACCTTAATTTATGAGTGGGATTTTGAAGACCGCAGAGTCCAAAACAGGATGAATCTCAAAGCAGAATCGAGACTAAAACTACATTTGATTAAAAAATAAGCTTACATTTTAATTAGATAAAATTGTTGGGATTGCTCCTCATGAGCTTAATAATCTTGCTTTTTTTTTTTAATCCATGGAACATAATTTGGCTGTTTATCTGGAGGAATTCCAAGGATTGATTAAGACTTGGGGCTTCAGTCTGTAAAACTCTATTGACAGATACCGGTAAAAGTCTAGGGAGGTTTTTATCCTATTTTGAGTTCCGTTATTGTGGATAATGTGACATTTAACCAGCAGCCAATGTTTCTAGGGAGTTTCTAACATGCAGTTTTATCTTTTTTTTTTTTACTAAATGGTTTTCTCTTTCACCAGGGCAGGAATGGGAAATTATAGGGAGAAATAGCCTATGAGATTATAAAATAATTTCCCTCCTAGGGAGCAGAGAGATAAACTACTCATTTATATCACACTAGTATGTCTTGCAGCTTGAAAAAAAAAGTAATTGATTCTGTTGGCTTTGTCCCATCTCAGGTCCTTGATCATCCTCTAGCAACATCAGATCTTTCAATTATTCAAATGGCTCCCCTATCTTTGTGGCATTATGTTCGAAGAATTGTAGAATAGTCACTCTTACTTCTCTAAATGGGGCATATATTAGGGCTGCTGCAGACAGATAACTGCCCCTTAAATAACTATTTTTCTCTGCCCCCCCCCCCATTGAACCATCAATTTGTTCACTAAAATGTCAGCCCCAAGGCTTTCTCATGTCAGTGTGGCAAAGAAAGAGAAAAAAGATGCACCATGAGTTGTGCGTGCTTTGCTACCTGCCAAACTTTGCTTTGAATAGCATCTCACAGGGTCACGTCGAACCAAATGTTCAGTGAAACGGCTGTGATTGAGAAAAACCCTTCTCAACCTTTACAAAATATTTTTTATCTGCCTCTTTTACCACGACTTTGAAATTTCCACAGGAGAAGTAACAGGGAATGTGCCATACATTTTGCACTTTTCATCAGTTGACATGTCTCAGGATAGATCCAGGGTTGTTCAAATCCGAGCTCCATGGATCCAGTTGCTCTAGCAATAAGTGTTAAATTGATGACCTGTGTCATCAATCCTCCCCTTCATCTGTTTTTAATTTATGTTTTTATAATGTTTAACATTTCCAACATTTTTTGAAATAAAAATTCACTAAGGCATCATGCAGTACAGTATGTCAAAAATACACCAATCAATCAGAATAGAGGTGGAGGGAATCTTGGAATTCTTCTAGTCCAATCACCTGCTCAAGCAGAAGACCCTATACCAGTGATGGGATTCAAAAAATGTTTACTACTGGTTCTGTGGGCGTGGCTTGGTGGGCATGGCTTGGTGGGCATGGCAGGGGAAGGATACTGCAAAATCCTCATTTCCTCCCCACCCCACTAACCTGCTTTCCAGCTCTGTTCTCCTGTGCAGGGCCACAAAAGAAGACCCAGACAATCAGCTGGGACTCGGGAGGCAGAGAATAGATGGGGGCGGAGCCAGTCAGAGGTAGGATTTGCCAGTTCTCCGAACTACTCAAAATTTCCGCTACTAGTTCTCCAGAACTGGTCAGAACCTGCTGAATACCACCTCTCTCCTATACCATTTTAGACAGTCTTTTTAAAAAAACCTCCAGTGATGAAGAACCTACAACTTCTGAAGGCCAGCTGTTCCACTGGTTAAATGTCCTCACTGTTACGAAGTTTTTCCTTAATTCCAGGTAGCTTCTCTCCTTGATTAGTTTCCATCCTTTGTTTCTTGTCCTGCCCTCTGGGGCTTTGAAAAAGAAGTTGAACCGCCTCTTCTTTGTGGTTGCCTCTCAAATATTGGAATACTGTTATCATGTCCCCTGTAGTCCTTCTTTTCTGTAGGCTGGCCAAACCCAATTGTACAACCTACATCAACATAGTGTAGACCAAAGGTCTCCAATCTTCAGTTCACAATCTGGTACTAGGCCGTAACCCATTCCGAACTGGCCATGGAAGTTGTGAAAGTGGTTTTCACACACATGAAACCATTCTCTCCCCACCCCCCTCCTCTCGCCTCAGCCGCCTCTGCCAGTCCGCCTAGCCGGAAAGATTGGAGACAACCTAACATTGAAGCAACAGCAATAATAGAGAATGCAAATAAACTGCATCTCTATAACTGACTAGTTTGGTTCTGCAACCCAACAGGACAGACACAGACTTCAGAGGATAATTGGGACTGAGAAAAAACAGTTACTACCCACCTGCCTTCAATCGAGGACCCGTATACTGCCCGAGTCCAAAAGAGGGCTGTGAAAATATTTACAGACCCCTCACATTCCGGACATAAACTGTTTCAACTCCTTCCCTCAAAACAAAACTATAGAGCACTGCATACCAGAACAACTAGACACAAGGACAGTTTTTCCCCGAAAGCCATCACTCTGCTAAACAAATAATTCCCTCAACACTGTTACAAAGTCTGCACTACTATTACTGCTAATCTTCTCATCACTCCTTATCACCCATCCCCTCCCACTTGTGATTGTAGGACTGTAATTTTGTCCCTTGTATCATTATGATTTATACTGACTGTTTCCTAGTATGGTTTGACTGTTGATTGTATCCTATGACTATCATTAAGTGTTGTACGTTATGATTCTTGATTCTTAATGAATATATCTTTTCTTTATGTATACTGAGAGTATTTACACCAAGACAAATTCCTTGTGTGTCCAATCACACTTGGCCAATAAAGTATTCTATTCTAAAAACGACTACAAGCATTTTAAAAAGTCTGAAGTCCTTTCCTAAAAATGGAGAGTGTGTCTGGGAGTAAATAAGAGAAAATATTTTCCTTTATGCTCAAGCACTAGTTTGTTACAAGTAGCAATGTGAGGACAGTACAGATTGCTACATTACAGATTGCAATATCCTCTTCTGCAGATTGCAATAAGTAAAGTGACCCCAACGTATTTTGAAGCTTGAGGCAGTTAAGCACAGACATCCCCAGCTAAGCTTACTTTGTAGTTTAATTCATTGGGTATTGGGGGATTAACACCAAGGTACTAATCAGATTTTCTGAAGACATTTCATCCCATATCTCTGCAAACTTGTTAAATAATAAACAGCTCTCCTTTTAAAGACTGCTTCCTATAGCAGCTCTTTCTCCCTCTTCCCTCCCTCCCTCTCTCTCCCCCCTCTCTCTTTGTCTTTCTGTCTCTCTGTCTCTGTCTCTCTGTTTCTCTCTCTCTCTCTGTCTCTGTCTTTCTCTCTGTGTGTGTGTCTCTCTCTCTCACCCACCCACCCATTTATGAATTATGAAGACTTCATAATTAAACAGGCGATTTCTTTGATTCTGCAAAACATATATTGCAGTGGTAACATTTAGTAAGTTTTATCAAACTTTTTCAAGGTTTTGTCAGGTGGGAAAATCCAGATCCATGCATGAAGGTTTACCTCTGGTTCTGTGGGCGTGGCTTGGTGGGTGTGCTTTGAGCATGCACATGCACCAGACACACACTTTGTGCTGGTGCAGAGGCTTTCCGACTCACCTCCTGCAATCCTGCACTCTTCCTGCAACTTCAAGCAGCTGATGCACAGCAATCAGCTGTGCCACGCAAAGCAGCTGTGCTTCAAAAGCAGAGAATAAAGGTCAGTATGGGAGCCCGGGCAGGTGGGTGGGCCCGACAGCATCTCCTCAGAGAGAACCAGTTTGGCCTCTGCTGATCTTCGGCGCTACAGGTACACCAGAACTGGGCCAAACCAGTAGAATATCACCATTGATACAGATAGTCCTCATCTTATGACTAGTTGCTTAGCAACTGTTTGAAATTATAGTGGACTTTCCCCAAAAAAAGGAGTTTCAAAGGAGGACTTCTTCTTCTTCTTCTTCTTCTTCTTCTTCTTCTTCTTCTTCTTCTTCTTCTTCTTCTTCTTCTTCTTCTTCTTCTTCTTCTTCTTCTTCTTCTTCTTCTTCTTCTTCTTCTTCTTCTTCTTCTTCTTCTTCTTCTTCTTCTTCTTCTTCTTCTTCCTTCCTCCTCCCTCCTCCTCTTTCTCTTCCTCCTTCTCCTTTCCACCTCTCAAGTACACCCTTTCCATCTTGAATGGCTAAGATACCAGAAACAGACCACAGCTGTAAGAATAAAAAAAGGAATCCAAAAGGAAAACCATTTAGAGTTCCACCATTTCCCCCCCCATTCTCTTCTTTCTTGCTCAAGTACAGATTGCAATTTTCTATTTTAAAGATTAAGAAAAAGATCTAACATAGAGCAGCAGGAGGAACCAATGCAGAGTCTCTGTAACAAAGAAAAATCTCCATTAGTGAAATGGCGAGTATGAAACAAATGGCAGAAATAAAGCAAGGACTTTATTAAATGTCTCTGCAGCCACATTTACAAAGAGCTGACCTGCACATCTCCTGGAGATCCCTCCTGCATTTAGCTATTATAAGGCATGCCACTTAATTGCTCTATCAGTTTTGTAGTTTGAATATTACAAGACACAGTTTTTAAATTATTATTTGAGAAAATCTTTTTATACTTCTGCTAATGGTTTGACCTCTTTTGGTGAGGAACTACAGGAAAATATCAACCCTCCAAATTATACCCCTGCCCCCCCCCCCCATCCTTCACTAGCAAATTCAAACTGGCTGAATTCATATTTTTTGCTGTGGTCAAATTGTTATATGTTTTCTTAGAGCACTTTAACACTTTAACAATCAGCTACCTTAAAGGATCCACAGCTCCTGGAACAGCAGAACCAGTCTGGTGTCTATCATTTCCTGTAGCTAGTTAAGACACTGTTCTTGCTTTGGATTTTTTTCTTCCTCCACTCTTCTTTGAAGACTCTTCTGTTAGGTCTTTTCACATACATTGCAGGTTTAAAGGCAGGACAAGAAGCAACAGATGGAAACAAATGAAGGAGAGAACCAACCTAGAACTAAGGAAGGATTTCTTGACAGAACAATCAACCAGTGGAATGACTTGCCTCCAGAAGTTGTGGGTGCTCCAACACGGGAGGTTTTTAAAGAAGAGATTGGACAATCATTAGTCTGAAATGGTATAGGCTTTCCTGCCTGAACTTGGGTTGGACTAGAAGACCTCCAAGGTTCCTTCCAACTCTGTTATTCTGCTAAATTTCACAAAAGGTTTTCCTTTGATTTATGAGCAGTGGTGAGGTTCAACTTTTTCTACCACTGGTTCTGTGTGCGTGGCTTGGTGGACACGCTTTGGCACGTGCATGCATGGTTTGCACATGTGCAGAGGATTTGATACTGACCTTCTCCTGCAATCCTGCTCCCTTCCTGTGTATTCAACAACTGATGTGTCACAATCCTCTGTACCATGCAAAGCAGCTGAGCTTCAAAACTAGGAAATAAAGATCAGTATAGAGCTAGGACGGGCTGGCAGGCCCAGCAGCTGATTGTTGGAGCAAACCGGTTCACTCACAGATGATCCTCAGAGCTACCGGTTCAGCCGAACTGGGATGAACCGATAGAATACCACCTCTACTTATGACCCCTTTTCACAATTACAACCATTGCAACACCCCCATGGGCACATGATGGAAATTCAGAAGCTTGGGAACTGACTCATGACCGCTGCACATAGTTATGTGATCCAGTGATGGGATTCAAAAAAATTTACTACCGGTTCTGTGGGCATGGCTTGGTGGATGTGGCGTGGCTTGGTGGGCATGGCACGGGAAGGATACTGTAAAAACTCCATTCCCTCCCCACCCCACTAACCTGATTTCCAGCTCCATTCTCCTGTGCAGGGCAACAAAAGAAGATCCAGCCAATCAGCTGGGACTCAGGAGGAAGAGAATAGATGGGGGTGGGGCCAGTCAGAGGTGGTATTTGCTGGTTCTCCAAACTACTCAAAATGTCCTCCACCAGTTCTCCAGAATTGGTCAGAACCTGCTGAATACCACTTCTGATGTCATCCCCTTTTGCAACTTCTGACAAGCAAAGTCAACAGGAAAGGCAGATTCACTTAACAACCATGTTCCTAACTTAACTGCAATTATTATTCACTTAACAACTATGGCAAGAAAGCTTGCAAAGTGGGTCAATTTCACTTAACAATGATCTCATTTAGCACCAGAAATTTTGGGCTCAGTTGTGGTCGTAAGTTGAGAACTGCCTGTATTCAGATCTGAGGACTGTGAAAGCTATTGTCAGATTTCCAAGTGATGAAATCCATTTAAAAAGAAAAGAACAAAGTCCATCTTCTAAAAGGATTTCTTTTATTTAGGAAAGCATCAAATTGGCAAAGTCCATGGTAATCCAGATCTGACACAACCCGGAATTGCCCCACAATATTACAAGTTAGAAACAACCCCCAAAAGTCACATTCTCCAATAGAAGTAATTCAATGTTGCTTGATGTCATAAATCTCTACCTCAAAGGGCCCAAGTATGAGCAGCTCATTTCCCATGGGAAGAAAGATCACCTAGTCAAAACACTCTTTTATTTTATTTTTATTTATTTATTTATTAAACTTTTATACTGCCCTCTCTCCCAAATTGGGACTCGGGGCGGTGTACAGCCTAAATAAAAACAATACAATCAAATAGGAAAATTTAATAGATTTTAAAAGATTTAAATTGGTGGCTGAGGTTAAAATTATGATAGAATAATAAAAAGAGTAAAAAGTTAAAAGTTAGAAAAATTAAAAACCCTCCAATGATACTAGGCCAGACCGGCCTGTTGAAAAAGGTGGGTCTTCAATGCGCGCTGGAAGGTTCGCAGGTCAGTGATGGCTCGCATCTCCAGGGGTAATTCATTCCAGAGGGAGGGTGCTCCTGCAGAGAAGGCCCGCACCCTTGAAGCCACCAGCCGGCATCGCCCAGCTGACAGCACCCCGAGGAGGCCCACCCTGTGGAAGCACACTGGCCGGCGGAAGGCCAATGGTGGCAGCAGGTGGTCCCGTAAGTACCCGGGTCCCAAGCCATGGAGCACTTTAAAGGTGACCACCAACACCTTGAATCGCACCCGGAAGGCCACCAGAAGCCAATGCAGCTCGCACAGGAGTGGTGTAACATGAGAGTTCCGAGAAGCCCCCAGAATCACCTGCGCGGCCGCACTCTGCACCAGCTGAAGCCTCCGGATGCTCTTCAAGGGGAGCCCCATGTAGAGAGCATTGCAGTAGTCTAGGCGGGAGATGATGAGGGCAGAAGTGACTGTATGAAGTGTTCCCCGATCCAGAAAGGGCCGCAACTGGTAGATCCGACGGACCTGACAAAAAGCCCCCCTGGCGACGGCCTCTATATGATCTTCTAACGACAGCTGTACATCCAGGAGGACACCCAGATTGCGTGCCCTCTCCGTGGAGGCCAGAATTTGTTTGGTTTGTCCATTGCTTACAAGATAATAGGTATAAATAAAAATATAGTTATGAATACATGGATACATATAAGAAAAATAAAAGAAACAATAGGACAAGGATGGTAGGCATGTTGGTGCGCTTATACATGCCCCCTACAGACCTCGTAGGAAAGGGGTGAAGTCAATAGTAGACAATCTAAGGTTGAAGTTTTTGGGGTTTGGGGAAGAAACCACAGAGTCAGGTAGAGTATTCAAGACATTGATCACTCTGTTGCTGAAGTCGTATTTCCTGCAATCAAGTTTGGTGCGATTAACCTTGAGTTTGTATCTATTGTGTGCTCTTGTGTTATGGTTGAAGCTGAAGTATTCATTGACAGATAGGACATTGCAATGTATGATTTTATATACTATACTTAGATCGGACTGAAGGTGGCGTAGTTCTAGGTTTATCTCCATTCCTCCCCCTCCTTAGGAATGTGGCAAGCCTGAAACCCTTCCTCCATGACTGCCACAGAGAAAGTGAGAAAAATAATATATACTAAGACTAACTAAAAATTGACTTATGTCAATTTTATGTCAATCAACTTATGTCAATTTTGGGCTTGACAGCTATTGCTATACTTTTGCCTTTCTCATCACTTCATGACTAGATGTATGGTTTGGATCCCTTTCTTGCTGAAATGCCCACCATCTTTTCAGCTGGACTCTTGTTATAGTTCTGAAATTCTTGAGGAAGACACCAATGTTGAGTAAATAAGCAGTAAAAAAAATCAGGCTGCTGCAGTTGGTCCTCTGAAGTTAACTTTGAGTTAAGCTGTGAAGTTTGCTGAAGGTATAAATTTGCCTACGTAGTTTTCTGGACAGCATTGTGGAAATGTTTCTTTTTTCCAGGATTTTAAAACCAGATCACTTTGTGGGGTAGGGACAGGTAATCCTCAACTTACGACCACAACTGAGTCCCAAATTTCTGTGGCTAAGTGAGACAGTTGTTAACTGAATTTCACCCCATTTTACAACCTGTTTTCCCATAGTTGTTAAGTGAATCACTGCAGCGGTTAAGTTAGTAACATGACTGTTAAGTGATTCTGGCTTCCCCATTGACTTTGCTTGTCAGAAGGCCCAAAAGGGGATCATATGATCCTCCAATCATCATAAATATGAGTCAGTTGCCAAGTGTCTGAATTTTCATCATATAACCATGCAGATCCTGCAAAGGTCATAAGTGTGAAAAAGGGTTGTAAGTCACATTTTTCAGTGCTGTTGTTAAATCAAGGACTACCTGTATTAGAAATGCTGAAAGTTATATGAGCTGTGGTGGCACAGTGGTGAGAATGCGATATTGCAGGCTACTTCTGTTACCTGCCGGCTGCCTGCAATTTGGCAGTTCAAATCTCACCAGGCTCAAGGTGGACTCAGCCTTCCATTCCATCCTTCCAAGGTGGGTAAAATGAGGACCCAAATTGTTGGGCGCAATAGGCTGACTTTGTAAACCACTTAGAGAGGGCTGAAAAAGCACTGTAAAGTGGTATATAAGTCTAAGTGCTATTGCTATATCAGCCCAATATCTTTCTAAAGCTTGATACGCAAAACATCTTTTTTTTTCCTGACTCAAACTTTCTTTGTCTTTAACCCAAACACGGCATCCCCTGCCATTTTGGAATCAGGGTAAATGTCACATGATTGCTGGATGTGAAGATTTGAAGACAAAAAGCAGTTTGTGCTGCAAAATGGGGGACTCAGGCTTAGTTTTCAGAGGAAGAGCAGCAGTAACTTCACTGAAGCAGAAAACAGCAGCCTATTGGATTGCCTGAGTTCAGCTCAACATAATGTTCTCAGATGTTACTGTTTTCATCTTTGTCATTTCATTTCTTTTGTTGATTTTAAAAGGAGGCTGGCCAGAGAAGGAAACCTGTTTGTTTTGAATCCGTAGACGTGCTGCCAAAAGAGCATGCTCAGCTACACACACACAGTAATATTTTTAAGCAATTTCAGCAGGCAAGTCATCCATCTTGTCTAGACAGAGGTAGAAAAATTTTGAGGCACAAAATGATTTTAAATGCCAAAGCGAATAATGCTAAAATTACTCCCATCTTTTCAATCTTTCGTAACATCTTTACCTGATTATGGAGAGTATCGTTTAGTTTAAATCTGTAATCAAACAACACAGATCCAGATAAATTTCTGAGAGCTTAGAATATGATAACATTCCAGGGAGAATTCTGTCAGCATTTTCTTCTCCATACACAACCATTTCCTCCTTTTTGTTGTTCAAATCAATAAAAACAATGTCCCTTCTCAGATGAGATGGATATTCTGTGTATGTTATGTGTAGGAGGTGCCAGTATGGTTACATTGAACTTGTTAACCTTAATTCTTCCCATGGCAAACTGTACTGATTAAATCTGAAAAAGCAAATGGCATTTTTTCTTTTCAATTCATCTATTACAGGTATTGGAAGACATCAACCCCAGATTGCATAGAAATCGGCTCATCAAATTTCAAAAGGTTTTGTGCAAGAATTCCAAAATCTGATGAGATCTTGCTCATGTTTCACAATATTTCAGGGTGGATTCATTATACTACTTTGTGAGGTTGCTTGTCAGAATCTTATGAGACCCCTATAAACCAGCATAATCTTGGCTGAGATTCAGGCTAGATCTCACAGTGGTATTCATGCCCAGAAAGGAGTGCTGAACCATGATTTACTATTCCAGGTTGAATTAGGATTTACAACTCGAGTTTCACTCACAGCAGTTTTTACTACCTAGCTAACCTTCTCTGATCTTGGAAACAACAACAACAACAACAACTAAGAGTTAAAGCTAATTCATTTTTGGATGAGAAATCACAGAATGGTGGGCTGAACTTGAAAGGAGAAAATCCTGGAAGGTGTCAATGGCAAATACGTTTGTGTCATTGTCAAGAAAACAATATGTATGGGTTAGTATAACCACCAGAAGCCACACACCACTGAAGGAAGACTTTGCTCACTAAGAATTCCATGCCTCTTTCAAATGACTGTAAAATCAATTATATTATAAAATGAATTCCATGTTCCAATAACTATCTGACGCTTCTCGAATATCGCAAACAAGTACTCCAAGCAGCTGGGCTAGAGTTCATTTAACAATTTTTGGACTCATATTCCCGAAGCAGCTGCTTTGTTGAACTTTCCTCCTATCCCAGATCTGGGAGGGAAATATGATGGCATAAATTGCAATACACCCACAGTATGCCCTTAACACCATTCAGAATAGCTTTGGGCTATTATTGATTTATGAATTTATTTATGTATTTAGAGATTTATGTGGCCACTCGCCAACTATAAAACATATCACAATAACTCAACAACAACAATAAAACAAAACAAATCACACAATCGGGGCAGAACTATATGCACCCAACCTTCCAGAACAAGTCCACCTGACATCCTAGTGCCTGAGGGAGCAAGTAGAATTTCAGAGTCTTTTTGAAGGCTAAATGATCTAGGCTTATCAAATCTTGCAATATAAAGCTATGATTGATAGTTTCCCCATTTCAAATTCCAATTCCCACTCTGTGCCCCAAATCATAGGAAATGCTGCCAATGTGTTAGAGTGGAGCTCTACCCAATCCATTCCCCCCCCCCTAATTTTTCATTCTTTTCAACTTTTCAGTTACTTCAAGATAGCTGAGGTAACAAGTCTCTCTAATGCAATTCTAGGCTGCATTAACAGAGGGATAGAATCAAGATCACCTGAAGTGTTAGGACCACTTTATAATACCTTGGTAAGACCACACTTGGAATATACTACATCCAGCTTTGGTTGCCATGATGTAAAAAAGATGTTGAGGCTCTAGAAAGAGTTGCAGAGAAGACCAACAAAGATGATTAGGGGCCTGGAGGCTAAAACATATAAAGAATAGTTGCTGGAATTGGGTATGTCTAGGTTAATGAAAAGAAGGACTTGGAGAGACATGATAGCAGTGTTCTGATATCTCAGGGATTGCCACAAGGAAGAGGGAGTCAAGCTATTCTCCAAAGGACCTGAAGGCAGAACAAGAAAGAATGGATGGAAACTAATCAAGAAGAGAAGAAGTAGAATGTTTTTATTGGCCAAGTGTGATTGGACACACAAGGAATTTGTTTTGGTGTAAATACTCTCAGTATACATAAAGAAGGAACATTCGTTAAGAATCAAGAATCATAATGTACAACACTTAATGATAGTCATAGGGTACAATCAACATCAAATCATACTAGGAAACAGAGGATACAAGCAACAAAGTTACAGTCACAAGTGGGAGGGGATGGGTGATAAGGAGTGATGAGAAGATTAACAGTAGTAGTAGTGCACACTTTGTAAATAGTTGAACAGTGTTGAAGGAATTATTTGTTTAGCAGAGTGATGGCTTTCGGGAAAAAACTGTTCTTGTGTCTAGTTGTTCTGGTGAGCAGTGCTCTATAGCGTCATTTTGAGGGAAGGAGTTGAAACAGTTTATGTCCAGGATGTGAGGGGTCTGTAAATATTTTCACAGCCCTCTTTTTGACTCGTGCAGTATACAGGTCCTCAATTGAAGGCAGGTGGGTGGTCATTGTTTTTTCTGCAGTCCTAATTATCCTCTGAAGTCTGTGTCTGTCCTGTTGGGTTGCAGAACCAAACCAGACAGTTATAGAGGTGCAGTTGATAGACTCAGTAATTCCTCTGTAGAACTGGATCAGCAGCTCCTTGGGCACTTTGAGCTTTCTGAGTTGGCGCAGAAATCTAGAAGCAATCTAAAACAAGGAGAAATTTCCTGACAGTTAGAACAATTAACTAGTGGAATGGCTTACCTTCAGAAGTTGTGGGTGCCCCATCACTAGAGGCTTTTCAAAGGAGACTGGACAACCATTTGTCTGGAATGGTATACGGCAGGGTTGTCAAACTCACATTGTCACGGCGGGGTCAGGTGATGTATTGGGACTTTTCTCCCCTTTGCTAAACCAGGTATGGGTATGGCCAGCACATGAAAAAGCCGGCCCACAGGCCGTGAGTATGACAGCCCTGGTATAGGGTTTTCTGCCTGAGTAGGAGGTTGGACTAGAAGACCTCCAATGTCCCTTCCAACTCTGTTATTGTTGTTCATCTAGTAACCATTCTTTTTTGGCAACCTCAATGCAGCTGAGGGACAATGCCGTTGAGTAGCTGGAGTTTAAGAAAGGGGTTTGGGTGTGTGTGGAAGAAGGGCTAAATTGTGGTACACTTTTGGTATATTAGCTCTGCTTCCAAAGCAGTGACTGCTCTGAAGATCAACATGGTTTCTAGCTCTTTCTTGATGTGAATCATTTTCATATAGTGGTTAAGGCATTGGGCTAGAATTGAAAACTGGAAGCTGGATGACAATGGAAAACCATCTCTAAAAAACTGGCCAAGTAAATTATAGGACTAATCCAGACCCTTGCAAGGAGTCAATATTGATTTGAAGGCACAACATAAATAAAACTTCCACTGACTCCCTTATGGGTGGTATGTGTCCTCCTTAGGTATCTTAGCTCTGCCTAGCACTGCACTCTTCTGGGACAGAGAGCTCTTAGGTCACTCTGGGTTCTGTTAGAGCCACTCTCGCAACTTATGAGTCATAACCCTGAGTGCTGCTACATCAGATACATTTATATCATCCTCATATCATCACCATCATCATCATCATCATCATTATCATAATCACTTTAGTCATTGTCTATCCACTATATTTCTTAAAATCAATCTCCTTGTCTTTGACAGATAAAAATGCAACAGTAATTAGAGGTCTGTAAAATGTTGATGTCCTGTTTGCTTTAGGAACTCTGTCATGGGAATCTAGTAAGTCGATGTGTAATATTTAATCTCTATGTTATTTACTCTTTGGCTGATAAGTAGACTTGCAAATTCAGTTGTCAAATCTTCTAGAACATATGTAAATTCTTCATTATCCATGTCTTGGGACAGTAAGGTTAGGGCTACTATGTCTAGATTGCAAAATCCAGCTGACTATTAGATGGCAACTAAGGGATGTCTCTTTGGGAAATCTACTGCTCATCTTGATTTTTATAGCTAAGATATGATAGCTCTGTCTTTCAGGGCTTTTTCCTGGAAATTCTCTATGTCCCTGTAATTTGCATTGGATCCGAGTTATTCTGTCCATGGAAAACTAATAGTAAAGTTATCTGCAAAAATAAATTAACAACTTTATGGCAGCAAAAGAATATCAAATTATTTATGTGCATCTCCATGGGTACAAAATGACTGATAAATTGGAGGTTGTAAACTCTTTGGTTATGTTCATTGGAACTTCCACCTTGGTACAGAATTTGTCTCCAGAAATAAGAACTTTTTGAACCTCAATGCCAGCCTAGAAACCTTATCCATGTTTCCAGCCACAAGTAGCAGAATAGATGGTTCACTAGCAGAAACTCTTATCTTTTGTAAAAACAACAACAGATGTTTCTAGTTTAAAAACTGGAATTTATACGCTAAAGATACAGTTTAAAATCTGGAAGTTATGGGATAAAGATGCAGGAGTTAAAGAATAGAGCATTAAAACTTTTGGTGAATATATAATTTAGAAACATTTTCTGTAATATGCAGAAATATCTTTTGCTAAAATCAGATACCCATGATCTTCATGGGGAGTGTTATATAAGAACTTTTCAATTGCTTTCTGAAGACAATAGTGAATTCATGTGGTAGAAATCTAAAAAAATAGATGATTCAGGAATTTAGGGAGGGCTGCATTCTTGTGGTTACACAGTTACTTCAAGAAGATGAATTATGCAAGTGTGTAGGATACTGTTGTTTGGTACATTGGAAGACCTTCAAATTTTTTTGTATCTTACATAATTTGAAATGTTTTTCTCTCCAAGCTCCTTTAGATTTTCTTGGGCACAAGTCAGAATTCTGGTGTTCTTGGATCAACTCTTTTATGTTGTACCATAGAACAGTCAACATTAAGAGGCACAGTGACGGGAGAATGAAAGAATGAAGATGTTTTTGAATGGAGATGTTGTCTGAATGACACAGCAAAATGTTTTGAAGTATTGACCTTTTTTCAAGTTGGGAAAAGAATAATATTTCAGTTTTGCTGAATTCATCCAGTAAAAGAGCTTGGGATGACACAGTAATGTTCCCACCAGCATATTCACAGAAAAAAGATGCGACTTCCAAATTTTAGATTAGATGTGGACAAACTTAAAGCTTTCACAAACTTACCAAGAGTCATATTTGATTTGAAAGCATCTCTTTTTCTAAAATTTCATACAATAATATCTATGGATTACACTCCTGAACATACTTTTAAATGCTATATTATGTCTGTTCATATTTTTAAATAAATGCATCTCCCAGAAATATATCTGATCCAAGTCACTTACAGGTCATAGGACTGGACTGAGGAATGCATTGATTTGTTTGAAGATTGCTTCTAAAATATTTGAGTTGTGGAAAAATTACAGGCATAATCTATTGGGAAAGTCAACTCTACAAGTCAAATGATCCAGTATAAATCTAAAATAGAATTGCAGTCAGGCCAAGAGGAAACCCAGGACTCTATTCAGCAGCAATTTCCAGGAAGGCTTTCAAATGCTGAATAATGACATTTAAAGAAGTGAGGTCCAACATCTTTCTGTTAAATTCATTCAACCCTAGGCACAGTTTGCACCCCGAGAGAGCAAGTCATATTAGTGGGCTAATTTTGGTCACCATATTATACATATAAAAAAGATGTAGGATCAAGACTCAGGACCACATGAAGATGAGACAAGCTGCTTTCTTTATTGTTAGGTTGAGAATAAGAAGAGCTGTCTGCTCTCTTGCCAGAGTTCGTTCTATCTATATCCATAGTAGCATACCAGTGGTTAATTTATACACTATACATCTATTTAGACAACCTTTGTTACTATCTGCTTAAGCAGTTTATACATTCACCTCTAGTTAGGATTAACTTTAATTAAGATTAACATAAACTTCAGTTCCTGCCTTTGTTCTGTCTTATCTGGGTGTTAAGGTCTTGTTTCCTCCAGGTAAACATGCAAACGTTGCACTTTGCACGGAATGTTGTTTGTCTGAGGTTTGCATCCAAGACAAGAATATCCAGAATGCACAACGCCTACAGTAGGAACTCTGGAAAAAGTGCAGAAAACAACAACAAAGATGATTAGGGGGCTGGAAGCTAAAATATATGAAGAACAGTTGCAGGAATTGGGTTTGTCAAAAGAAGGACTAAGGGTGACATGATAGCAATGTTCCAATATTTGAGGGGCTGCCAGATATCTGTCTGGAATCTGCACTGTATATTAGAAATTAATACAATTGAGCAAGTCCAGAAGTATTTCATGAGAAGAATATACACTCCTCTGCTCGCAATAGAATACTCTACATTACCAGACTTGAAATTTTGGTCTTAGACAACCTAGAACTACGCCGTTTACAGTTGGATCTAAGTGTAGTACACAAAATTATCTGCTACCAGTCAATGACTACTTCAGCTTCAACCGCAACAATACAAGAGCACACAACAGATACAAACTCAATGTAAACCGTTCCAAACTTGATTGCAGAAAGTATGACTTCAGCAACAGCGTGGTCAATGCCTGGAATGCACTACCTGACTCTGTTTTTACATCCTCAAACCCCTACTCCTTTACCCTTAAACTATCTACTATTGACCTCACTCCATTCCTAAGAGGTCTGTAAGGGGCATGCATACTGTAAGTGCACAATTGTGCCTACTGTCCCTGTCTTATTTCCTGTATTCATACTCATGTTTATTCTTACACCTATTATCTTGTAAGTGATTGACAAATCAAATAAATAAAATAAAATAAATAAAATAAAAGAAGAGGGGATCAACCTATTTTCCAAAGCACCAAAACTCAAGTCAAGAAAGAATGGATGGAAACCAATCAAGGAGAGAAGCTATCTAGAACTAAGGAGAAATTTCCTGACAGAATAATTCATCAGTGGAATGCCTTGCCTTCAGATGTTGTGAGTGCCCCACCAGGAGAGGCTTTTAAGAAAAGCCTGGACAATTTGTCTGGAATGGTATGGGGTTTCCTGCTTCAGCAGGGAGTTGAATTAGATTATTAGAAGATCTCCAAGATTCCTTCCAATTCTGTTGTTCTGTTATTCCCATGGATGTTCGTTTTGGTTTAATATTTTGGAACCCTACAATTTAATATCTCTCTCTCTCTTCTCTCTCTCTCTCTCTCCCCCCCCTCCCTCCCCCCCTTTTCTCCTTCCCCATACTGTTTTTAATAAAATCTCATCTTCTCAGGGCATCCAACTGAATGCAAAGGATTCTGATTTAGAATTCTTTTGAAAACCAGGAAATGTATAATCTACAGTGGGGCAATCCTTTATTAGAACCAGTTGTGACACATAAATGTTTACAGATTTTTGAGTTTTGCAGTACTATTAGTAAAACAAGACATTTCCCATGCTGACACAAAAAGAGGACAAAGCAAGAAAATACAAAAATTATGCCAGGTTTCTCAATTCACATGGGGTTATCTAATTAGGTAACAACTAAGAACAAAGCCTAGTTTCTCCCCTCCTTCTCCAGCTTGATCGACCTACTGAATTCTTATCCTGGACTAGCTTATTCCAGAACTGCAGCAATGGCTATCTCTTGGCATATGCCAAAGGGGGTTATGACTGAAGAGGGAGTATTTTTCCCCAAAGAAAAAGGAGGAATTAACCATCCTGTAGCATCTGTATACATTGACTCTATTCAAAAGAGTCAAAATGGGAGCCACGACTAAGTGATCCAATATCTAAGGGGTAGTACCAATGTTCCAATATTTGAGGGGCTGTCACAAAGAAGAGGGGGGTTAATCTATTCTCCAAAACACATGAAGGCAGGACAAGAAGCAATGGATGGAAACTAATCAAGGAGAGAAGCAAACTAGAACAAGGAGAAATTTCCTGACAGAACAATTAACTAGTGGAATAGCTTACCTTCAGAAATTGTGGGTGCCCCATCACTAGAGGCTTATAAGAAGAGACTGGACAACCGATTTTTTGAAATGGTATAGGTTTGGAACAGGAGGTCAGACTAGAAGTCCTCCAAGATCCCTCCCAACTCTTTTATTCTGATCACATGGCCCTATTCCACTTTTTATGCATTGTACAATACATGAAAAAAGGGGCAGGATCATATGACTGCAACTGCCATCTTGAGGTTTGTTTTATTTTTAATATATCCCATTGCCAAAGACATCCCTGTAACAACTGGTTCACAAGGCAGTCTATTTCCAACCAGGAGATCAAAATCAGTTCTGAGTGGATGGTCAACAGTAGATGCTATTTTCTGTGACATCTTTATGAACACTTTGATACTCCTAAGTTAGCCACCAGCTAGAGGTTGAAAAATGTTGATGAAAGATTTGATGGCTGCATCTATACAATTCGCTATACTTGGTTGCATTAACCTTGATGACATGAGACTTAACCCTATTTTGTGAAACCCACCCATTTTTTCACTCATTATAGTTCCCTATATTGTACAACCTCCCCAAATGGGTTAATTTAGTAACTTGTGTAAACCAAGAAGCAGAATTTCCAACGGAGAGGGTTGGTCAAGCTTAACTGCTAACGTGACTCAATTTTGGCAGCTTTTCAGCAGCTTTGTCAAAGACAAAGGGAAAGGGAAAAGGCAGGAAGAGAAGAGAAAGAGTTGCATTATGGAGCCAAATGTGGTGTGATGCCCTCTTTGGGAGGCCTTATTTTGAGCCAGCTTGCAAGTTATATTGTTAGACTTTGACCTGCGTGGAGCAGCCTTTGGTTCAATGTCAGGGCAGACCGAGAAAACACACAGAAAGCTTCATATGTTCCAAACCTGACTTAGTGTCCCTTTGGCAATGGCCATAGCTGTTTGGCCTTCACTAGGGACATTGGAGTGCCCACAGAGAGGCAAGCATTATCACATCACTAGGGAAGTTACTGCCTCAACAACAAAGGTTCTGTTTGACTCACTCAAGCAGGATCAGTAGTGGGATCCTCCGTTAGTTGCTACTGGTTTGGTGGGTGATCGCATGTGTGCATGTATGCGCTCTAATGCACACACCCCTAACAAACCAATCAGCTGAGAGGATGAAGAAACGAAAAGCTAGAAGCGATCCTCCTACTCTCCCATGTGCTTTTTGGTCTTTTATCCTCTCAGCTGCTTTTTTTACTACCCGTTCGGCCAAACCGGTTCAAACCGGTAGCATACCACCACTGAGCAGGATGGTTTAGACCCATGATGGCAAATCTATGGCATGCATGCCACAGGTGGCACACAGAGCCATTTGTGCTGACATGTAAGCCTCAGGCAAACTTACCTCACTGAGCATGTGCACGCCGCACAGCTGATTTTCGATCTGTTTGAGGCCATTTTTGGCCTCCCAGAGCCTTGAGAAAAGCCTTTGCAGTCTGAAAAATAGGCCCATTTCATCACTTCCTGTATATCTGGAAATACCGGAAGTGATGAAACAAGCCCATTTTTCAGCCTGCAAAGCCTGCAGAAGCTTTCCTCAAGCCTCTGGGAGGCCAAAAAAGGCCTCAAATGGGCCAAAAATCAGCTGGGAGGTGCAGTGTAGTAAGGGAGTGACAGGGGGGATTGCGTGCATATGCACAGGGGGCATGGGAGGGGCACGCACATTGCCTTCTGGCTGCTGGTTATGATTGTGCAAGCGTGAGTGCGCACACAATTTTTGGCACAGGAGCCCAAAAAGGTTAGCCACCACTGGTTTAGACTATGCTGCCTTTGCCATCCTTGTGCTTCAATTCTGCCTCTGACAAGTGGTTGAGAACTGTTGCTCTTAAAGGCCTCTTAACTTGAAATAGAATTTTATTTAGAATACAAATACTTGTAGCTCAAGTTTTAGCCATGCCACATACTGTATGTTAATTTATTGAAGCCTGATATTCTCCCAAAGGAGCAATTAATAAGCATATTAATCTATGTGTAAGTGGTGTAAGGTTTCCTGCCTGAACAGGGGGTTGGACTAGAAGACCTCCATAGTCCCTTCCAACTCTGTTATTCTATTTCTATTTCTTAAATCCAGAATATGAATATGTAAGAAACCAGACTATTTGAATGACCAATCAGCAAGAGAGCCAATCAGCTCCTCAGAATTTAAACATAACTCCAGACAAACAACCAATCAAACAATCGACTGGCCACACAAGACATTTATAAGCTAAGGAGAGTAGGACAAGAAAATCCTGCTGATGATGTTACCTAGTTTGGTAATGAAACGTTCAGGAACTACATTGAACCATTTTGTAGAGCAAAGCACTGCCAGAATTTTATTTAACCTAGCTTCAGTTCCTCTGCAGGACAGAAGAATTTAGTCTTTCAATACATCTTAAGCAGATTGTATTTTACACCAGAAAATGAAATGTAGGTGATGAAGATATGCAAGCCTCAGAGATTATACAATATATTATTATTTTAAACTGCTATCTGGGACCGGTTCTCATGAGGAAGAATAATCCTTCCTTTTGCATTTGAGCAAAATATCCCAAAATCTTTCCTTTTGCATTTGATTTTGACAGATAATTGTGCCGAGTTGTGCTGTATAAATACCTCTTGGCAGTCTTGTTTTTTTAAGAAGCCGCTCAGTTTTTCAAATATAAAAAGGGAACATTGGTGACTGTGGATCACGTGATCAAAATTTAGTTGTTTGGCAACCCAACACATGTTTACAACTGTTGGAGCATCCTGGGGTCATGTGATTGCCGTTTGTGACTTTCCCAGGTGGCTTCCAACAAGCAAATTCAATGGGGTAAGCCAGAGTCATTTAAAGACCATGTGATTTACTTAACTTGAGACTTGTCAATTTATGTTAATGAAAACTCTGTGTTGATTTGTTGGGTGATCCATTTATTTGTTTCTGGTTTGTTTTTGTTTTTGTTTTGTCTATCCAAGTAATTATCAGGATTCTGCTCTAACACCAAAGTTCAAAACCGTCAATGCTCTTTTTATTCTGCTTCTTTCAAGTCCAAGCATCAGCCATTGTATCTGGAAAAGAGGAAACAGTATAACTGTAAACATAAAAAACATCCATTTCAAATATTTCTGGAATTATCCAACTCATGAATTTTGTTTTTGTTCCCATTTATTTTGTACTTTGGGGCCAATTTTTTCTTAACTTTAATTTGATGGCAAAATCAGTTATAGTTGAGGACTGTGGAAAGGGAGGCCAAGAACACTTTCAGATGTTCAGCCGTTCCCTCAGCCAAATTCTTACTGAGAAGTAAGAGCCAATCAGAGCATGCCGTCCTTTGGCCCCTGATCAGAAATGTCTTAACTGGTCAGTATTCAGTTATTGGAGAACAACCCTGTGTTTCATGCTATCCTTTAATTTTACACTGGGAATTAGCCCCTGAAAATCTTTCAGCTTCCCACCACATACTTCTTGGCTAGATACGTTCTTTCTAGTCCTTTTACCAATTTTTGAACATGGTCATTACTTCAGGAGATCAGGAGTTTGAAGGTGAGTTTGGAGAGCTCTTTGGCAGCCATGTAAACTCCCCTGCAAACCACTGAAATACAATGCAATCAGAATAACAAAATAATAGAGTTAGAAGGGACCTTCTAGTTCAACTCCCTGCTCAACTCTATACCATTTCAGACAAATGGGTGTCTAATCTCTTGTTAAAAACCTTCATTATTGAAGTACCGACAACTTCCGGAGGCAAGTCACTCCACTGATTAATTGTTTTAACTGTCAGGAAATTTCCACTTAGTTTTATTAATAAATTGAAAGTAAAAAAGGACAAATACAAAAAATGGAAAGAGGGACATACAACTAAGGCAGAATATCAGCAGATAGCCAGAATCTGCAAAGACAAAGTCAGGAAAGCAAAGGTTCAGAACGAACAAAGACTTGCAACAAAAGTCAAAGATAATTTTAAAAAAAGTATCTTCCAACATATAAATAACAAGGAAAAAAATCAAGGAAACAGTTGGTCCACTAAAGACAGAAGATGGCAAAGAAGTAACAGGCAACAGAGAGAAAGCAGAGCTGCTTAACTCATTCTTTGCATCAGTCTTCATGCAAACAGAAACTATAGCTCAACCCACTAAAAATGTAACTCTAAAAGAGAGATCAGAAATAAAAGTTAAAATAAGCAAAAAAAAAAAATGGTAAAAGAACACCTGTCTGATCTTGATGATCTTGGTGGCCTGACGGAGCTGGCAGAGGTCATCTCAGAATCATTGCACCATATCATTCAAAAATCCTGGAGCACCAGGAAACTACCAGAGGACTGGAAAAGAGCTGATGTGGTTCCCATCTTCAAAAAGGAAAAAAAAAACAGACCCAGGAAACTATAGACCAATCAGCCTAACATCAATACTCGGGAATATACTGCAAAAGATAATAAAAAATAGATCTGCCAACATCTAGAAACAAGTAAAGTAATAACTAGTAGTTAGCATGGCCTTGTTAAAAATAGAACATGCCAAACCAATCTTATTTCATTCTTCAACATAGTGACTAAATTAGTAGACCTGCAAAATACTGTGGATATAATATATTTAGATTTCAGCAAGGCATTCAACAAAGAAGACCACAACCTACTTCTTGGTAAGCTAGAAAAAAGTGGGATAGATAGCATCACCACCAGATGGATTCGCAACTGGCTGATAAAGCATACTCATAGTCTTTAATGGGTCTAAGTCTACATGGAGGGAAGAATAGTCCCTAAAGAATAGTCTTTAATGGGTCTAAGTCTACATGGAGGGAAGTAAGCAGTGGGGTGCCACAAGGTTCCGTCTTAGGCCCAGTACTCTTCAACATCTTCATTAATGACTTAGGTGAGGGAATAGAAGGTGAATTTACCAAATTTGCAGATGATAATAAGCTGGCAGGAATAGCTAACACCCAAGAAGATAGGCTAAAGATCCAGATGGATGTTGACAGACTAGAACACAGAGCCCGGTCTAACAAAATAAAAATCAATGTAGAGAAAAGTAAAGTCCTACACTTAGGCAAGAAAAACCAAAAGTACACATATAGACTGAGTGAAACCAGGCTCAACAGCAATAACTGTGAGAGGCATCTTGGAGTCTTAGTGGACAACCGTCTAAATAAGAGCCAGCAGTGTGCAGCAGTAGCCAAGAAAGCCAATACAATTCTAAGTTGCATTAACAGAGGGATTCAATCAAGATCAAGAGAAGTATTAATACTACTCTATAAAGCCTTAGAAAGATCACACCTAGAGTACTGCATCCAGTTTTGGTCACCACACAATAAAAAGATGTTGAGAGTCTAGAAAAAGTACAGAGAAGAGCAACCAGGATGATTAGGGACTGGAGACTAAAACATATGAAGAACGGTTACAGGAACTGGGCATGGCTAGTCTAGTGAAGAGAAGGACCAGGGGAGACATGGTAGCAGTGTTCCAATATTTGATGGGCTGCCAAAGAGAGGAAGGGGTCAAGCTATTTCCTAAAGCGCCTGTAGGCCAGACAAAGAACAATTGATGGAAACTGAACAAGGAAAGATTTAACCTAGAAATAAAGAGAAACTTTCTGACAGTGAGATCAACCAACCAATGGAACAGCTTGCCCTCGGAAATTGTAGGAGCGTCATCACTTGAGACTTTCAAGAAGAGATTGGACTGCCATTTGTTAGAAATGGTGTAGGGTCTCCCACTTGGGCAGGGGAGTGGTGGACTAAATGACCTACAAGGTCCATTCCAACTCTGATTATCTGTTATCTGAGATTGGTTCTCTCCTTGATGAGCTTCCATCCACTGCTTCTTGTCCTGCCTTCAGGTGCTTAGAGAATAGATTGATCCCCTCTTCCTTGTGGCAGCCCCTCAAATATTGGAACATTGCTATCATGTCACCCCTAGTCCTTCTTTTCATTACACTAGACATACCCAGTTCTGTCAACTGTTCTTTGTATGTCTTAGCTTCCAGCTCCCTAATCATCTTTGTTGCTCTTCTCTTCATTTTTTCTAGAATCTCAACATCATTTTTTTCTTTAAATCATGGCAACCAAACCTGGATGCAGTATTCCAAGTGTGGTCTTACATGAGGCTTTATATAATGGCACTAATATTTCATGTGATCTTGATTCTATCCCTCTTTTAATGCCATCTAGGGTTGGGTTGGCTTTTTTGGCAGCTGTAGCACACTGCTGGCTCATATTTCAAAATCCTTCTTGCAGTTACTACTATTGAGCCAAATACCTCCTGTTCTATAACTATGCATTTGTTTTGTCTTGCCTAAATGTAGAACCTTACTTTTGTTACCACTGAATTTCATTTTGTCAGCTAGGGCCCAGCATTCAGCTCTGATGAGATCCTTCTGGGTCTTGAACCCATCTTCTGGAGTGCCATTTTTTCAAAGCTACTTGCTACTCCAAACACATTTCCCATTTACAAAAAAACAAAACAAAACACCAACAAATGTTACTCTCTCCACTCTCTAATGCTTATCATTAAAGAAAGATGGGGTTGAATGCAATGGAAAGGCATTAGTTAATTGTCAGGAGGCTCAATCCAATTGTTGAGCAGATTTGAGCCCATATCTGGTAATGCCCTATGCCTCATGGTCAGTACGTTCTTCACTTATTAGCAAGGATGACATCATGTTTACAAAATACACTCTGAGTTCTATTCCATTTCTAGGAAAAATGCTTTCAATAGTCCTTCATTTGTGGAGAAAGCAAGCTGAATAGAAATGGTGCTGGAACAAAATGTTCCTTTCAAGCAATGAAGTTTGGTAATTGCATGGCACTTTAGAAAGTTTTGTCCTTAATATCAACCGGAGAAATCTAAAATAAGAGCAGATGACACAGAAGGTTCTAGTACCGCAGAAAAGGGACCAGTTTCTCTGTTGTTGTTTTTTAAAAGCAGAGCTTAACCATAGACTGAAATTTTCACTGTTTAGCTGCTTCGATTATCAAGCTCCAAAACATTGTAAAAGTGTTAGTTTGTTTGTTTCAAAGGCACAGATCATTTAAATTGCCTTATAATGACAAATAGCCCATTCTAGGTAACCTGTGAAAGGGATAAATCAACAGAAAGTGTTTAATCTATTCCAAAGCTGAAAAATATTCTTCCACTGAACAGTTATTAATATAGTGTATTTGGCTAAGCCAAAAAAATGACAAGTTTGTCAGAGCAAACAAGATGCTCAGACATAGCAAACATACTGAGTTTTTTTTAGAGGCAAAAGACAACTTGTTAAAGTTGCACCTGAACAGGTAAGATACCCTTTGATTGTTTCAACCCTAAACATGCTATTGAAAGCCCTATCCTGTGTTTGCTCACCTTTTACAGGGAATGTACATGGCATCGTTGCCAAATGATTGTTATTCAGTGTATTTCCAGTTGGGTGTGCCCAACTTTTCATCTTGTTTTCATCTTTCTTCTATCGAGAGAGTGCTTGAACCATCAGTCATATCATATTTCAGCAGACTTGTTTTTTATTATTATTTGCAAAGTTCTCAAATGATTTATGCTCTTCTTAATTGGCACCAGAGCCTGTGATAGGTGAGCATCACCTTTAACGCAATCTGAAAACTAATCATGTCTAATTAGGTTGTTCTTATTGAAAAGCAGCCAAGGAAATTAACACATTGCATATCAATCCTGAGAAAAATAGAAGAACAATAGTTGATGTTGAGCAGGGTGTTGAACACTTCCTGAGATTGGATAAGGAATAGGGACACTAACTTCAAATTATGCAAAACAGAATTACTCCGATCTGCTTTATACATCCGTATATTTTGCAGGATGACACAAGATCCAAAATGCAAACAGAGTTGTATCTCATAACTAGGTGATACCATAATGAGCATGTTACATATGATGTGAACTGCTTTGCTTGCAGTCATATCAAAGATGAAATCCAAGTATATAAAATTGATTTGACTTGGATTACAACATAGAGACCCCATTTGGTGTAGTGGTTAAGGAAACAGGCTAGAAACTAGGAGACCAGGAATTCTAGTCCTACTGTAAGCACAAAGCCAGCTGGGTGACTTTGGGCAAGTCAGTGGGCAATGGCAAACCACTTTTGAAATCCTGCCATGAAAATTGCAAAAAACGATCCAGGCAGTCACCAGAAGTCAAAAACTGACTCAAAGGCACATACACAAGACCCCAACAAGCAGGAAGGAATGATTTAACTCCTCTCTTTCTATTGTGTGCACACAGGCTCTCACAAATTTTTAAATGGCAGAAACATTTGATGTTTCCAGTTAAAAAACACTTCCCATGAATTCTTCTTGGTCCTCTTCCTAATTATTCAGCCTTCTTTTAAGCAAATTAGCTCTTTAATTAACACCACTTTCTTTTCTCTTGTCTCTAAATCTTCTCTAAATCTTCCTGTTTGTTATTTTCTATTGGTGCACTCAGAACCACCAAAAGAACCACTTTAGGACTTTTCATTTTAAGTTCTATTTAGTATCCAACTGCTTTCTCTGGGGTGACCAATAAAGAATCAGACTTTTGATCCCCCAGAGACCAATTAACAGTTGGCTTCTTTTGCACTTTCAGGAATTTCTCAGCCTCTTGAGGTTCTTTGCCCATTTTTAGTTCATGACCTGGGTTCTTTTGTATCTTGTGTTATCCTTATTCCTGCTTATGCTCCTCCATTTCCTCCTTTCTTTTGCAAACATACCATGTTCTCTCTCAGACCTTTTCTTCACTAACACCTGAGATTTCCTTGATTATAGCAACCCCTTGCTTTGCCAGGTCCTTCTACACATCATTTGGCAAATGTTAACTTCCCCGGTTTCTGATTTTCTCTATCATTCTGCAAAGGGCTATTAAGAAATATTAGACTGACCGAACTATGAAGCTGATATTTTTCACCTGATTTTGTGTTAAAAGTAATAATTGGCTCTTTGAGTTTCAGTTATTTCCCCCCATTTAAGAAGTAGATATACCTCATTATACAGAGGCTCAGTGTGGGAAAAAAGTGATACTTTTTTTCACAGTAGAGTTATTTCTAATGTAATCTATCAGATTCCCTGAAAGGATTGCTCTGCAACTAAATAGGATAGATGGGGAGGAAGTTAACCATCTGATCACAAGAACACAAGTGAGTGATCAGATGAGGAGATCCAAACTCATTGGTAGCCTCACATTACAATGAACAAGGACATACATCCAATTTTGCAGCTATTAAGATTGTTGGCCGAGTAGGGAAAAAAATAGCCAGGAAAATTATTGAGACCTAGGAAATGGGCCCCTTATCAGTCAACAGGAGGGCTGATTTACCACCAGCTTATCAATTACTTAGGAGCTGAGGACTTGGTAGCACAAGGCAACAATAGCCAATGACTTAATAGCCAGCCATCAATGACTAAAAAGCAACACACAACCAGGCACCACATAAATACTACATATAGAATAGTCCAAAGCACATATTCTGCTAGAGAGAAGTTCCTTGAGGATGGGCTCCAGCACAAGTACAAAAGTTTGGAAGACTAAACCTCTGGTCCTCATGACTGACCCAGATTGGATCCTGCAACATTATCCTGAGACACATATATTTGCCTTCATTCATTAAAAAAAAAAAAAAGCTTTGTGTGCATGATTCTGGAAAAGTTACTTCACGGGTTATCATGCTTATAAATATGCCTCCCTATGAATAGAAAATGTGTGGCAATAATGACTGATGTTGCAAAGCTGATAAATAATGCTTGACCACATCTTGATATAAATGTTTTAAGAAATTAAAAATATCACTCTGGATTTATGATCCCTGGAATTTCTTCTACTATACAGGTGCTTCAGGCTCTCCCTGTAGCCTTTTATACTGCAATTACAGATGCCTTTGGCTTCTGAGCATTCTCAAATGACCACTTCATTCAGAATTCTTCATGAGTGATCTTCCTCTGTTCTCCCTTTGATTTGCACCACTTCTTTCTCTGGTACATGGAGTGATTTGACAAGCAAGACTACATAGGTCTATGCCTCCAGCACAGAGGTCTTTTCAGCTTTCGAAGTTAAGTTTATAGCTCTGCAAAAGGCATCCAGAGGAGACATAAATTAACCTGGTGTGGTGGTGACACCCAGTTCATACTTTGGCAGCCTGATCATCATTCTTTGAATCCTTAAAGGATAGGAATTCAGGAATTTGATAAACAACTCTACAAGGAGTCTGTGATCTTTTCACCTGAACTGTCTATATCTCTAGATTTGTTGGCTGAAACCAAGGAAAAGAGAATCTCTACATCCATCTCTTAATTTGTCCTGATCTTTTTTCTATACCGGTCATTAGCAAAATGTAGGCACCTTAATTTCTCACATAAAAGAGTAGTAGAAGGAAGACCTGTGTGCACAAACACATTTATCCCAAATGTCCCAGGGGTGGGCTTCAAAAATCTTAGCAAAAGTTTCTCTGCCCAGTTGCTGGGTGGGCGTGGCTATGGTGGGTGTGGCCTAGTCAGCCTCCTGCACCACAGAGGGGGTGTTTTTGCCCTGCCTGGGCTCCAGAGGCTTTCCTTGAGCCTCCGGGAGGGCGAAAACAGCCTCCCCAGACTCCGGAGGCTCTCTGGAAACCAGAAATGAGCCCATTTCCGACCTTCCTGAATTTCCAAGAGGCCTGTTTTTCATCCTCCCTGAGCCCCTGTGTGCGCCCTGCACTTACCTGCATCCAAAACAGGCCGTTTGGGGATTCCTGGGAGGGCCGGGGTGGAGTAGGTGGGGCCAGCCAAAAGAAGGATTTGGGGGTTCTCCAAACTGCACAGAATCTTAGCTAGGGTCTCTCCTGAACCCTTGCAAACCCACCCTGCTTCCTAGGGATCAGTGAGTGGGTATGAGTTTCTATTTACATTCACTTGATCAAAATGGAAGTTGCTGTGTGACCTACTGTTCTATTTTATTAGGATTTCTCCCAAGGCTTGTAGTAGACATCAAGAGTATAATAGAATAACAGAGTTGAAAGGGACCTTAGAGGTCTTCTAGTCCAACCCCCTGCTCAAGCAGGAGACCCTATACCATTTTGGGCAAATGGTTGTCCTATCTCTTCTTAAAAACCTCCTATGTAGGAATGATCAAATGAAGAAACACAAGAAATATTAGAAGCAGGGTTTATAAAACACCACACTACAAAAAGGAGGTTGACACTTTGGAAAAAGTTCAGAGAAGAGCACCTAAGCTGATTAAAAACATGGAGACTGAAACATGTGAAGAAGAGTTGCAGGATTTGGATTTGGCTAGTCTAGAGAAAAGAAGGACTAGGGGTGACTTAATAGCAGTATTTCAGTATTTGAGGGGCTGCCACAAAGAAGAAAGGGTCAACTTATTTTTCAAAACACCAGAAGACAAGGCAAAAAGCAATGGATGGAAATTAATCAAGGAGGGAAGCAACCTGGAATTAAGAAACTTTCTAACCGTGAGGACAATTAACCAGTGGAACAGCTTTGCCTTCAGATGTTGTGGGTGCTTCATTATTTTATTATTTATTTTATTATTTACATTTATATGCCGCCCTTCTCCGGAGACTCAGGGCGGCTTACAGTCTTTAGAGCACCATGCTAAGTGCTCGGCAATAGCCTTCATTCCATTGTATATGCCTGCTTATTACTAGGCTACCATAAGGAAGTCACATGGAGACCCATGACCAGGCTGACTTATCATATTTCTCCATGATCAAACCATGAAGCAGGAACAAATACACCAGAGGTGGTATTCAGCAGGTTCTGACAAGTTTTGGAGAACCAGTAGTAGAAATTTTGAGTAGTTCGGAGAACTGATAACGGAAATTTTGAGTAGGTCAGAATCTACCTCTCACAGGCCCCAACCCCATCTATTCTCTGCCTCCCAAGTCCCAGCTGACTGGCTGGGTCTTCTTTTGTTGCCCTCTACAAGAGAATGGAACTGGAAAGCAGGTTAGTGGGGTGGGGTGGGAATGGAGATTTTGCAGTATCCTTTCCCTGCCATGCCCACCAAGCCACACCCACCAAGCCACACCATGCCCACTAAGCCACGCCCACAGAACCAGTAGTAAAAATATTTGAATCCCACCACTTAAATATACCCTACAGATGATCTAACTTTTAACATTAAAAAAATATTTCACACCTACACAAAAGGTTGTTTGTTTTTTGTGCTTCTCTAAAGTAAAAAAAAAAAAAAACAAGGGCAAAATGGAAACTGACTGAAAACATATCAAGGTCTCCTCTCTATTCATCCTTCTATTCATAATAAGATGAACCACCTTTTTGTCCATTTGGTGGGATGAGGAGGAGAGTAAACATTGCAGAGAAATAAAATGTAAATACTGCAGATAGGAAAAGTTACTTACAGCCTAGTGTAGGTACAGTATAGGTGCAATATGCCTGGGCTGGCTGATTTCATGTTGTGTTGTGTGTATGTCTGTCTGATGTAGTGGTTGAAGGCATAAGGCTACAAACAAGGAAACTGAATTCATGTTGCCAGTGGAGGTGGCCATTGTTTAAATTCCAGAAGAAGATGGACAGATATCAGAATGGCTAAAATTAGCTAAGCTTTATTAATCAATCCTGGATACTTATATAGTTTTTCTCCAGTCAGTTGTAGACATGGGGAGCAGCAGGAAAAGTCAACCATGACAAATCTACCCATATGGGCTGCCTTTATTGGACAAGTTTTATTTTTTAATTTCAAAATCACTGTTTAGATTATTTTTGGAAAAGAGCTGTATAGTTCAAGTATGAATGAGGGAAGGTCATATCTTAGCAAGGAATGGTAAAAGAGGAAGTAAAGAAGAAGGATTACTTATATTGTTAAGCATCTAGTATAGGTGATGACTAGGATGAACCTAAGGGAGGGGTCAAACATGTTATAACTCACAACTCCCTGCATGCCCACAAAAGGTCTAAGTCCAGCCCACCTTGAATGCCTGTCTCATTGCCCTCTCATTCTCCTTGACTGCTAGCTGGTTAGATTAGAGCTAGAAGGGACCTTGGAGGTCTTCTAATCCAGCTCCCTGCTCAACCAGGAGATTCTATACCTTTCCAAACAAGTGGCTTTTCAGCCTTTAAACACCTCCAGTGATAAAGCACCTACAATTTCTGAAGGCAAGCTGTTCCCCTGCTTAATTGTTCTCACTGTCAAGAAATTTCTCCTTAGTTCTAGGCTGCCTCTTTCCTTGTTTATTGCCTTTCCTTCTGGAGCTTTGGAAAATAAATTGACTCTCTCCTCTTTGTGGCAGCCCCTCAAATACTGCTATCATCTCACCCCTAGTCCTTCTTTTTTCTAGACAATAACCCTCTAGACTCTAGTGGATTATTGGGTGCAAAAGCAGAAACTAATTATCTAATTGGATTCAGTGCAAGAAGCTCTACCAACTGCCTTCCAGAAAGCAAAGAGAGTAACAGTGAGGGTGGACAAAACAAGAAGGAAACTAGTAAGACTAAGAAAATGTTAGTGTGCCAGTGAAAGATATAGTTTGTTCAATTCTGGTTGTGTCTTGGGCATGGAAAGCACCTTGGGTCAATCACTCTGTCTCAGTTTCTGTCTAATTTGGTGTGGACTGGCTTACATGACAATCAGCACACAAACTGTACTGAGTTGAGACACCATCAACTTCAGTCCTGGGCCCTGAATTCCCCCCCACCCCAGTAATGGATTATGTGGTAGAAAGAATATTTAGCAAATTTGCAGGTAACTTGGATGGATGACCTAATAAGAGGAATCTGAAATAAAATTGAGAACAATCAAGAGAAATGGCCTAGTAAGAAGAGAATGAAATTGGATTGGTACAGATTCAAAGTTAACTTAGGAAACAGAAATCAGAAATAAAGCTATAGAATGGAGAACATTTGAATTAGCAATAGTACTTGTGAAAATTACTTAATCAGACAGCCAGATTGATATAGTGGTTAAGGCATCAGGCTAGAAACCAAGAGACTGTGAGTTCTATTCCTGCCTTAGGCACCAAAGTGAGCTAGTGATTTGGGGCCAGTCCCTTTTTCTCAGCCCTAAAATGGCAACCCACTTCCAAAACATTGTCAAGAAAATTTCAGGGACTTGTCCACAAATCGCCAGGAGTCAAGACCAACTCAAAGAGATCAAACTGACCCAAAGTTTTATATACAGACAAACATAATTAATTCTAGCTTACTGTGAACTTCAGGTCAAGTCAGCTGTTGTGGCTTATAAACATGGCATTTGGTGATGTGAGCTCAGCCAACTGATGTTTTTCAGCAAACCATGATGAAAACAAATAGGACTTAGGCAATATTTCAATTGGGGTAGAGCTTAGCTCCAAATAGTTCCGTCATTTTGACACTGAGAGGTAGTGCCTCTCTCTAGAGTTTCAGACATGATTTTCTCCAGCCTTTGCTGAAGATCCTGGGGAATTGAATCTGGGGCATTTTGCATGCAAAGCAGGTGCTCTGCTGAAATGCTCTGACAACTTTATTGCAGTTCCTTGGATTAAAATGTATTCTCTATGGGACGTTCCTTTTTCCCCACTCACTCAGTTGCTTCTTTAATGTGCAGTGTGATTTGCAAAGCTTCCATACTTGCTAGCCTTGAGTTGTTGTGGAGGCAAACAATCTCATTCCCTGGGATTGAATAACTGGTGGCCATGGGAACCTGATTATTTATCCAGATTACACATTCAGTGGGCTAGCAAGTCTGCAACTTTCTATCTGCCAGGCACAAGGCTGTCTCAAAAAACAGTAGGTCTAAATTATCATGCAATTGGAATTCTGCTTTGGATGCACGGGGTGTCCATGCAATGGAATTCAGTCTCTGCTGGTTCAGAGATACTGATTTGTGCTTCAAAGTTCCTTGGTTATATTTCCACATACCATTGGAATCCAGGAAAAGAACTGAAAGGAAACAGTAATAATTGGATGGTATAATTTCCATGAACCAGCCACTCATCTAGCCAATGCACTGATTTATTCCAATATAAGTACAGAGCAATAGCAGATACACTGTAATAGATGTTGGTGTCATGAGTCTTACTTATTTACTATCTGCACCAATATTTTTTCAGCTGCTTGCTTAGTGTACATTAATCTCTTACAGATTTAATTCACTTACTTAACACAGTTTCAAATGATGATACAGGTGTTTGTGCAAGAAGAGAGGAAGGGAGACATACCTGTTATATGTTCATTTTCCAAAAATGTACATCACTAATATTTGGACCATGGGACAGATGGAGTCAGAGATTACCTACTCACATATTTAAATAAAGTTACTGCTTTGGTAAATTTACTTTGCAACTCTTCCTATCCTCTTGATCAGTCCTTCTTCAGTGGTTTAACCCAAGAATAATGTCATTATCCCTACAAAAAATATCAAGACTCTGTTGCAAGCATCTCAGCAATGATACTGCCAGTCCAAACTGGATCCTTAAGTCACAAACAAGCAATTACAAATCCTTCTGATTTGCAGGACACAATCTATAGTTTTCACAGCAACAATATGTATTTTTCTATTTTTTTTTAAAATATCCAGTCTATTATGGAGCTTGAGTTTCCTGATAGACTTCCATTAATTTTCCTTCCAATTTAAAATCAAACACAAGAGGAGTTGACACTTGTGCATACTTATATGCTCTGAAAACTTATAGACCCTATACCCAAGAGGCTACAGCCTTGACTATATGTTTTTATTTAAAAAAAAAAAATCTAAAGTCCTCATGGTTATCTGTTGCAGATAGTATCATCATGATTTCCTACATTGGGTAGAGATTGGATTGTCCAGAGAGCAGCACCTTCCACCATGGCCAAGACTGCCTACCAACTAGAAGTTAATGGCTGGTGACCTCGCAGATGTCCAAAATAGAGATGGCATGACATCATAAACAAAGATATGCAAGTCATGGACCTGCACCCTGGAGATGCAGCTGACCATGCAAAGTGGCATTCAATGATCCAAACAGAGGACCCTGCATCTGAGGGAATACACTAGGCAGAAACAGAGGAGGAGGAGAGGAAGAGGAAGGAGGAGGAGTAGGAAGAAGAAGAAGAAGAGGAAGAGGAGGAGGAGGAGGAGGAGGGAAAGAAAAAGAAGAGGAAAAGGAAGGAGGGGCAGGAGCAGGATGGGAAGGGGAAGGGGAAGAATAAGAATAAGAAGAAGAAGAAGAAGAAGAAGAAGAAGAAGAAGAAGAAGAAGAAGAAGAAGAAGAAGAAGAAGAAGAAGAAGAAGAAGAAGAAGTAGCTTGGTGGTCATGTGACCGGGTGGACATGTCTTGGTGGTCATGTTATTGGCTGGGCGTGACCAACTCAATATCACTCACATTGAGGCATGCATCTCCTCTCCTGGCCTCTCATGACTGTGGGGATGCTGCAACAGTCGTAAGTGTGAAAAATGGTCATAAGTCATTTTTTTCAGTGCCATTCTAACTTTGAATGGTCACTCCACACAAACAAAGTACCAGCAAAGGAGGGAAAAAAACTCCAAAGATGTTTCTGAGACAGGAAGTCTAGTCCTGCCAAGAATGTAATAAAGGTTAACGGAGAGGCAGTTTCTGTAAGCAACACCAGAATGTTTCCTTCCTGACTTCCTTACAGGATTAGGACAGTCATTTCTTCTAACAACCAGTTCTCCGAACTGCTTAGAATGTTAACAACCGGTTCTAGTGAATAGGTGCGAACTGGTAGAATCCCACCCCTACCTTGCTGGATGCAGCATGCTGAGCGTCTCTGTGCCTGCGCGCGCAATCCCCTTGCCGGATGACACTTAATCACCCTTGCTGCATGCCGCTTGTCTGCGCCTGTGCACGCGATCTCCTTGCAGCATGCCACATCTTTGCACATGTCCACGCGATCCCCCTGCAGCGTGCAGTGCGTCTGTGCATGTGCGTGTGATCCCCCCAGGCCATCCATCTGCGCATGCACGTGCGACCATCCCAGCACACGCTGCATGTTTCTGCATACCCCCGGGCCCCCCACGCATGCATGCCAGATACCTGACAATCAGCTGTCAGGTGGTGGCAGCACATGTGCATGCGCAGTGGGGCTCTTCTGGGCGAGCTCTCGCGTGCGGGGAGAAATGGCTCTGCATGCCACTTCCGGTACGTGTGCCATAGGTTCACCATCACAGCCCTATACCGTTTCAGACAAATGGTTGTGCAATCTCTTCTTAAAAACATCCAGTTTTTTATACTCTAAGCCTGATGTTCTATAAACTAAATTAGTGGCCTAAGACTTCAAAGAGTTACACCAGGGTTTGTTGGGTATATTGAAGGCTGTAGTCCAAAAATATGATTGGTCAGGTGCATTGAACATCCTGCAGGATTTATGACATGCATTTTGGGGCTTAAATAAATCCAGATCCCCAAAATAGGAGCCAACATGATGGTCCTATTCCCTCTGGGGTGCATACCTATTCTAAGTATATTCTAGTACAATGAGTAAAAAATTTGAATTAACACTGGTCTGAAACTGGATGCTTTACACAGAGCACAGCAGAAATGGAAAAATTACAACCCAATTGCATTTCCAAAGAGAATAGTCTCTTCATCCGAACTGTCAGGAGATAAAGATCATTTTAACACTCTTATCCAGATTCCAGTATGAAAGATTTGATTGACAGTAATTTGTTACAAAGCATTGTCACTTCTCATTTCTCTTCTTCCATTAACACAACATCAAAATCCATCCCCTGCCCAAGGATGGCAAGAAAGCATATTTCCCATAAATATCTTGTTCTGTGTTTTTAAAAATACTCTTTCTTGGCAGTTTTGGGGAAGTTTGAGCCTGGAGCTGGCAGAAGAAGATCCAAATTCCTGCCCAGAAGCCTATTAAAGCCTCAAACATAACACAGTGACAACGATTTGCTTCAGTAACACATGAATTAAAGTTGGAACAATGGTTAACATAGGACAAACATGGGATTCTCTGATTATATAAAGATCTTTGCCTTGAGTACTTGGTTCAGACATTATGCCAAGCTATGTTTTGTATTTGGAGAGTTTCTTTGATAAACCATGGCCAATCTAAGACATGTAGAATACTGACATAAACTAAGATTTGCACATTACCATATGTAGATTTACATATTGTGGCTTGTGAAACCAGTCACTGTGGGTCATCAAAAATAATAATCATCCTGTATTTCTGAATGTGGAAGAAATACCAGAACTTGCACCCATATTGTATGTTTCTACCGACATGCAGGCAAATCACACACAAGACTGGGAGGGTTCCCTGAATATAAGGATGACTTTGTGGAAAGAAAAGAGGCAAATCCAGAAGTCCCTGCCATTGGTGCACCCCTTGGGAAGTCTTCCTCAAGTTGCTTTCCTATTGTAACCCTGGCTTGAAAATTGGTACACCTCTGAGGTAGGACATTTGTCAGGACTGCTATGCTGCTATGCCATGGATTGCCTGCTGTCAGCCTGCCATACTCAATGGAGCGGGAAGGATTGGCAGGGTGGGATAAGGGGAGGGTTAGCATGAGGAAACAAAATTATGCACCGTGCCATTCCATGAGATATGCCAGCCATTCGAAGGCCACACTAAGGAATGTAGAACAAATCAGACTGTGAAGACAGGGACTGTTATCCAAACAATTTGTTAGCACCTAATTGGACACTTGTTGATAATTTTGGGGGGTGGGGAGGAGGATGGGATCAAGGGGAAAATTAACCATATGCTTTGGCTGCAAAAAACTGCAGATCCAGCTTTCCTTCTTTTGTGACCACTTGGTGTACTTCGGTCTAACAATGGGGCCAAGAGTCTTTCTTTTCGAACAAATGTTGAGACCATTGACAGCATTTCTCCTTGCAACTGATCTTGGTCAAGAATGCTTCCACATTGGATGTAGAATCAACTACATCAGATTCAGTGGAGGGTGATGTTTAAATTTTCCATCTTCCCCAGCAATGTGCACTCACTCTCATGCCAGCACCCAGAAAGCAATGTGCATTCCCCACACACCCCCTGTGCATGCATGCGCGATCCCCACATGCCATGCATCTCTGTGCATGCGTGTGCCCCTGTGCACCGCACATTTCTGTGCATGCGCATGAGACCCTCCGTGCATCCCACGCATCTCTGCACATGCATATGCATCTCCTGCTCACTCCCACCCCTCGCGCATGCACACCAGTTACCCGACAATCAGCTGTCGGGTGGGCGGCGCGTGCACATGCGCAGTGGGGTTCTTCCGGTGACCTCTCGCATGCCAGCAGAAGTGGCTCTGTGTGCCACTTCCGGCACATTTATTTATTTATTTATTTATTTATTTATTTATTTATTTATTTATTTATTTATTTATAAAATTTCTATACCGCCCTTTTCCCTAGGGACTCAGGGCAGTGTACAGCCAATCTAGACCCCAACAGTAATACAAAAGTTAAAAGGAATTAAATTAAATATTGGCCGAATAAGAAAAACCCACCCCACACCCTTAAAACCCCAATTTAAAATTACAGAACAAATGGAGACAAATTAAAACCATCTCAGCCCAGGTCGGCCTGCTCAAAAAGCCAGGTCTTCAGCGCACACCTGAAGGCCCTCAGGTCCGTGCCGGTACACAGTTCCGGCGGCAGAGTATTCCAGAGGGCAGGGGCCGCCACAGAGAAGGCCCTAGCCCTCGGGGCTGCCAGGCGACACATGGCGGCCGACGGGACCCGGAGAAGGCCCTCCCTGTGTGAACGCACCGGCCTGCTGGAGATCACCGGTAGGATGCGGTCCTGCAGGTAACCTGGCCCAGTGCCATAGATCGCCCTAAAGGTCAAAACTAGAACCTTGAAGCGAACCCGGAGAGCCACCGGCAACCAATGCAGCTCGCGCAGGAGAGGCGTCACGTGGGCGCTACGCGACGCCCCCATGATCACCCGCGCGGCCGCATTTTGCACCAGTTGGAGTCTCCGGGTGCTCCCCGCAGGGAGCCCCATGTAGAGGGCATTACAATAGTCCAGGCGAGAGGTGACAAGGGCCTGAGTGACCATGCGCAGGGCGTCCCGATCCAGAAAGGGCCGCAACCGGTAGATCCGACGGATCTGATGAAATGCCCCCCTGAAGACGGCCGCAACATGATGTTCAAGCGACAGCCGTACATCCAGGAGGACTCCCAGATTGCGAGCCCTCTCTGTGGGGGGCAAAATTTCCCCCCCAATAGCCAGCGAAGGAATCAGCTGGCTATATCGGGGCGCCGGGAACCACAGCCACTCGGTCTTGGATGGGTTGAGCCGAAGCCTGTTCCCGCCCAGGCACCTAGACATAGCCCCCACAGCATCGTTGGGGTGGTCCGGGGTGGAGATGTACAGCTGAGTGTCATCTACATATAGATGACACTTCACCCCACGACCACGGATGATCTCGCCCAGCGGCTTCATATAAATGTTGAACAAGAGAGGGGAGAGGACCGACCCCTGAGGCACCCCACAAGCCAGGGGCCTAGAGGTGGACCTCTCCCCACCCGTCAACACAAATTGCGAACGGTCGGAGAGGAAGGAGGAGAACCATCGAAAGACGGTTCCCCCAATTCCCAACCCCTCCAACCGTCACAACAAGATACTATGGTCGAGAGTATCGAAAGCCGCCGAGAGATCTAATAGGACCAGGACAGAGGAGAACCCTCTGTCACGAGCCCTCCAGAGATCATCAACCAACGCGACCAATGCCGTCTCAGTGCTATGCCCAGGCCTGAAGCCCGATTGGAACGGATCGAGGTAAGTTGTTTCCTCCAGGTACTGAGGGAGCTGACGTGCCACCACACTCTCAACAACCTTCGCCACAAAGGGAAGGTTGGAGACTGGACGGTAGTTGTTTAAAACAGCTGGATCCAGGGAAGGCTTCTTGAGGAGGGGCCGCACCACCGCCGTCTTCAGGGCGGTAGGAAGCGACCCCTCTCTCAAAGAAGCATTGATAATCCCCTGGAGCCAGCCTCGTGTCGTCTCCCTGGCGGCCGAAACCAGCCAGGAAGGGCACAGGTCCAATAAACAGGTGGTGGCATTCAGACCCCCCAGCAACCTGTCCACACCCTCGGCGGTCACAGGGTCGAACTCCCCCCAGATAACATTCACAAGACCTGCCCCGGACACCTCCCCCGGGACCATCCAATTGGAGTCAAGCCCCTCCCGAATCTGAGCGATTTTGTCATGCAGGAATCGAGAAAACTCCTCTGCTCTACCCTGCAAGAGGTCATCCCGCACTCCCAGTTCAAGTAGAGAGCGGGTCACTCTAAACAGGGCGGCAGGCCGATTTCCTGCCGACGCAATAAGGGCGGAGAAATACGAAGATTTCGCCGCCCCTATCGCCACAAGGTAAGTCTTAATATGAGATCTCACCTGTGTTCGGTCAGACTCAGAACGGCTCGCCCTCCAAATGCCCTCTAGACGTCTTTTCCGGCACTTCATCTCCCGTAGCTCCTCCGTATACCACGGAGCCAAATGGGATCTGTGCCGGGTCAGAGGTCGCAGAGGCACAACTCGCTCTAGAGCCCCAGCGGCCAACCCATCCCAGGTGGCCACCAGGTCTCCAGGCAAGCTGAGAGCCAGAGACTCAGGAAATGGCCCAAGCTCCCTCTGGAACCGCTCCGTGTCCATTAGGCGCCTGGGGCGGAACCATCTAAGTGGCTCCGCCTCCCTGCGGTGGGGGGTGGCGGAACAGAAATCCAGTCTAAGGAGGGAATGATCTGTCCATGACAAGGGTGTGATGACTAAGTCCCCACAATTACAGTCATTCAACCACTGCCCAGAGACAAAAATCAGGTCCAGCATGTGTCCTCCTATGTGAGTGGGAGCAGAAACTAACTGGGTCAGGTCCATGGCCGTCATGGAAGCCAAGAACTCCCGGACCAACCCCGAGGTTTCACCGAGCGATGGCAGGTTGAAATCCCCCATGACCAAAAGCCTGGGGGTCTCAACCACCAGCCCGGCTATTACCTCTAGGAGTCCGGGCAGGGCCGATGAGACGTGGCAGGGAGCCAGGTACGCCATCAGAAGACCCATCTGAACCCCTTGCCCCCACTTCACAAAAAGAGATTCACAGCCAGCCGTCTGAGGGACAGTGGCCTCCCTAGGACAAAGGACTTCCTTTATAAGCACCGCCACCCCACCACCCCTTCCCTGAGCCCTGGGCTGGTGAAATGCAAGGAAACCTGGTGGGCACATCTCAACCAGAGGGACACCGTCCTCTGGGCCCAACCAGGTTTCGGTGACACCTACCAGGTCCGCGGCCTCCTCCTGAACCAGATCATAGATCAGGGGAGCCTTATTAACCACGGACCTGGCATTGCACAACAACAGCCGGGTATTCAGGGCCTGAGATTCCGGACAACCAGGGCTGCAGGATGGGTAAGGAGGGTCGGAGCGCGCTACCGCTTGCAAACATCGGGAGCGCGATCCCCTTACCGGATACGGCCCTCTACCCCCAGCATATCTACCTCTCCCAGTCACCGTGCTAATAAAATTGGCCCCCCACATGTGTCATAGGTTCTCCATCACAGGTATAGGATCTCCTGATCGGACAGGGGGTTGGACTAGAAGATCTCCAACTCTGTTATTCTATGCTCTAAAATCACAGTCCCTGTGAAACATAATTACTTTACCTCCTATCTGATGGTTGGAAAAATTGAGCAAGGCTGCCTGAAGCTGCAATTACAGCCTTAAAAGATTAAACCAGAAAAAGACATGTTCATATAGATAAACAACTAGGCCCTTGTTTTTGTATTATCAGAAAATATCCAGTATCATTAATAATATTAACCTATCTTCAAACAAATGCAGAATTAGAAAATATATCTCTGCTATGTATCCCTTTTTACATTTTTCCTTATTTCTGATTATTTATAACTATGCCCTTTCCAAAAATCCAACTTTTTCAATTTTATTTTCCCCCCAAATGCATATTTATAAGCATATTTTCTTTCAACGTATTCAATTAAATCCACCTTTTAAATTGCTAAGAACAGCATAACAAGAGGATGCATAGATGTTTTGATACTTGATTTCGGGCTCAGATTGACAATTTGGTAAGCAGACGTCCAGGTTGGTCTATCTAGGCCAATTTATGTAGGCCAAGGTTCTACATATGTTGCCAGCAGCAGTTCTACAAGAGATCGTACTTAATTTTCCTGATCAGAGATGCCAGCTGGACATCTCACCTTTGACCCTTTCCAAGTACAAAACATTTGTCTGGGCAGGAAAATTGACTCACAAGCCAAATGCACTTCATAGTAGGAGAGCCATCCCTACAATTAGCCAGAGGGAGACACTAGACATTGTAAGGAAGAAGGAGAAAACCAGCCAATCAATGTGAGTTGAGACATATGGCTCTAGGCAAGTCAGGTTCTTCAGAAAGATGCTATTGCTCTCCAATCAAAAAATACTGAAAAGAGATCCAACTGCCAATCCAATTATCTCCTCTGTATAAAAGAGATAATGCATCACCTTGTCTCTGATAACAGGCAGCAACCAAGAATAACATCCACAAACGAGATACCCAAGATTCAATAAATTGCTTGAATACTTCTGCCTCAATAGATCTGAGGAAAAAATGAACTGGAAAAACTGTCATCAAGAGACTGGGGCAGGTTGCTCCTCTCATCTAGAGTGGCAGGTCATTCATTTGAGGCCCCCAACAATCACGACAATCCTCAGATGAATGGATTGGAAGATTTTGGAGGTGGCCATGGGTGTTTTCTTTCTATTATGTAGCTCATTGCCCCAGGCGGTCTTGTATAATCCAGAGCATTTAGGCTGAATTTTCTTTTCTTTCAAACTTAAATCTTTCTTTAGGCTTGAATCTTCTCTGAGCAGTTTTGGTTCTAGCGGGAGGCCACCTGCCAGCTGTTTTTGTTGCTAATCACAGAGAATCCTGCTGTACATTCACCTTCCCCAAGCAGAATTTTCCTCTTTTGATAAAGTAGCATCCCCAACAAACAAGAGTGCTGTAGACCTTGTTGCAAACCCAATGATTCAAGGGTGTCACTCAACACACTTAACATTTACTGTATTAATCTGGTTTCTGTATTTGCGCAATTCTATATTTGAATCCTAAAGCTAACCAGGTTTAGCATGATTTTAGGAGTCAAGTAGACCTGGTTTATTCTGTTACATGGACTCAATCATAGCTGGCCTTCAGCTTCCTTTTCATATCCCAGGCACCACCATTGCCACTGTTGGAATTAATATTGCTTGCTGTTATTTGCTATTAATATTTGCCCCAATAAGAACCAGAAATTTGAACATAAAGAATCCAAGCTAGGATACTTATCTTTACTACTCAAGTTAAGTTTTATAAATTATTTCCTGTTCTCTAGACCAATGCCAAATTCAACAAGGTGATACTCAAATGGCTATTTATGAGCAGCACCAACTGAACGCCATTGTCTATGTCATAAGTGTGTGTGTCTCTGTATGTGTTCTTATGACTATTGTATTAGATGGGCCAGATATCCAAACAAGCAAGGCACTGCTCACATCCATATATATACTTATATTGAAACAAGTCTGGCCTGGTCCATCTAATACAGTAGTCTATTCTCACAGTAGCCAACAAACTTCATACAGAAGGCCACTACAGAAGGCAACTGATGTCTTCAGAGACAATCACACTGCCATCAAGATTAATAACCATTGCACCCCATGGTTTTTAAGGATCAGTTCAACCCTTCTTTGAAGCCAACCAAGCTGGTAGCCAGTGCCATATCTCATGGAGAAAATTCCAAAACTGTTTGTTGTATTTTTTTAAATTGTCTGTGATGATTCTTCCACCATTCATACTCAATCATAAAATAAAACTCCCAGGCCAGGAAAACAAAACTGCTCCATTGTTGAAAGATTTAAATTTAAATTAAAAAATAATTCCACATAGTTAACACATTCATTTTGTGGTGAAGGTTGTTGAGAGTGTGGTGACACGACAGCTTCCCCAGCACCTGGATGAAGCTGTCTATTTGGATCCACGCCAATCGGGCTTCAGGCCTGGACACAGCACAGAGACGGCATTGGTCGCATTGGTGGATGATCTCTGGAGGGCCTGTGACAGAGGTTATTCCTCTGTCCTGGTCCTATTAGATCTCTCGGCGGCTTTCGATACTGTCGACCACAGTATCTTATTGCAGTGGCTGGGGGGGTTGGGAGTGGGAGGCACTGTTATGCGGTGGTTCTCCTCCTTCCTCTCTGACCATTCGCAATTTGTGTTGGCAGGGGGGCAGAGATCGGCCCCGAGGCCCCTGGTTTGTGGGGTGCCTCAGGGATCGGTGCTCTCGCCCTTTTGTTCAACATTTATATAAAGCCGCTGGGTGAGATCATCCGTGGCTTTGGGGTAGAGTTCCACCAGTACGCTGATGATACTCAGCTGTACATCTCTACCCTGGGCCATCCCGATGAAGCCGTCAAAGTGGTGACCCGGTGCCTGGAGGCCGTGCGGTCTTGGATGGGGCGGAACAGGCTTCAGCTCAACCCATCTAAGACTGAGTGGCTGTGCTTCCCGGCATCCCGGTACAGCCAGCTGGTTCCATCACTGGCTGTGGGGGGGGGGGAATTCTTGCCCCCACAGAGCGGGCCCGCAACCTGGGTGTCCTCCTGGATATGCGGCTGTCATTGGAAGACCATGTGGCGGCCGTTGCCAGGGGGGTTTTTGGCCAGGTCCGTAGGATCTACCAGTTGCGGCCCTTTCTGGATCGGGATGTGCTTCGCACGGTCACTTCCGCCCTTGTAACCTCCCGCCTAGACTATGCCAATGCTCTCTACATGGGGCTGCCTTTGAAGAGCATCCAGAGGCTCCAGCTGGTGCAGAATGCGGCTGCATGGGTGGTGTTGGGGGCTCCTCGGGGCTCCCATGTTATGCCACTTCTGCGCGAGCTGCATTGGCTCCCAGTGGCCCTCCGGGTGCGCTTCAAGGTCTTATTTATCATCTTTAAAGTGCTCCATGACTCAGGACCAGGATATTTGCGAGACTGCCTCCTGCCATTATCGGCCTTCCGCCGACTGAAAGACTCCCATAGAGTCGGCCTCCTCGGGGTGCCACCAGCTGGATGGCTGGCGACCCCGAGGATGCAGGCCTTCTCATTGGGGGCACCCTCTCTCTGGAATGAATTACCCCCGGAGATGAGGACCATCCCTGATCTGCTGACATTCCGCCGTGCGTTGAAAACTCATTTATTTCAGCAAGCCGGTCTGGCCTAGGGGTTTTTAAATCTTTTAATCTGGTTTTAACTTTCTTAATTCCCTTATTTTTAATCTTTTGAAAGGGCCAATGTATTTAATTCTTTTAATTTTTAAATATTGTATATGTATTTTTATATGTGTATTTTATCTTGGTTGTTCACTACTCCGAGTCCCTTTGGGAGATGGGGGCGGTATATAAATTTAAATAAATAAATAATTCAAAATATTTTCTATCATCAATGAAATACATGTTCATTTACTCTTCTTTTTTGCATTCTTTGGCTTTCTCAGTTATTTAGCATGCATTAACAATAATGTATCATGTTCTCTGGTCTTTTCTAAAGTCAGCTTGAACATCTGGCAACTCCCTCTCCATGTTCGTTTCATCATTGGAGGAACCTAAACATTGTTATGATAGACTGTGAACTTAAGGATATTAAGTGCGTATTCTGTTAAATATTTCTTTTGTATCAGCACAAAGACTGATTTCTCCCAATCTGTTGGCCATTGTGCTGTTCTGCACAATTTCTGAGATTATATTATACAGTCTAATCTTCCACTGACACCAGTACATCTTGCTTGTACGTTCAGACATTTGCAGATTGAACGTGACCATAAAACATGATAACCATCATATTAAAAGCTTTTAAACAAAATCTAATATTACTCTGTCCTTGACAGCATTGTGCCCAGGTATTATCTTTGCTATATCCTTCCTGACTATGAAAACAGCACTTCTCTCTTTTTTTCTTTTCTAAGTAGTGAACAGCATAATCTTCTGGCTGAATATGTTCTTTCATCTCCTCTTCCACCTGAAAGTAGACTTGAATGTGGATCTCTAGTTCCAAGTCCAACATTTTAACCGCTATACTACATTACACTGGCTTAAGATTGCTTTCCTGGAGTAAACTGAGGGAGATGGTTTTCCTATGTAGTTTTGTCTCCAGCATGTAATATTCAGAGATGTATTTTCTCTATGAGAGCCAGTTTAGTATAGTGGTTAAGGCATCAGGCCAGAGAGACCCTGCGTTCCAAACTGCTTTAGGCATTTAGCTATCAAATAGCTTTTACAGTTTTATTCTCCTCAAATGTGGCTAAACACCATGAAAGGTTTGGTTAGAAGGAAAGCGGGATTCAAGGTTGAATCGGTGGTAGTATGCTACCAGTTTGGACCGTAGTAAAAATAACTACCAGTTCAACTGAATCGTTAGTAAGAAAAACCCTACCGGTATGACCGAACCAGTTCCTTTGATGATTAGCTGAGAGGATAAAAGAAGCAACAAGCACATGGGTGGATAGGAGGGTCACTCCTAGCTTTTCGTTTCTTCATCCTCTCAGCTGATTGGCACGTTAGAGGCTCACATGCACACATAATCACTCACCAAACTGGTAGCAACCAAGGTAAGAACCCACGGTTGAATGGAGGAGAAAGTCCATCCCAGGTCACAGAGATACAAGGTACTTGGCCTATGAATGGCAGGGGAGCCACGAAGGATAAATGTCATGTTGCTTTTAAGAAAGCACAAGCAATTTTGGATTAAAACTGCCACCAGTGAATTGACCGGACAGGCACATATCACTGGCTGGATCTGCAGATAAATATTGGAAGCACGTTGCTTCTTATTCCTCAATTAACACAGAAACTCATCCAGCTTCATTTAAGATGGGTGACTTTTAATAACCACAACTGAACAGACCCCGCAGATCTAACAAAACCATTTCTGGGAATACAGTTGACTCCCCAAAATATGGAACTGCCTGAATAGAATCAGGACAGGACATGCCAGAATTAAGGCAAAGCTCTTTAAGTGGGGAATGCGACAGTTTCAGAACAAACTATAACACATATAGTTCAAGAATGTCTCCTCAGGAAATTTTAAGGCACCTGAAATGATCTCATCACAGCCACATCAGGAGCAGTTAGATGGATAGCTACCTTAGATATCAAATTATAATATCTATCCTCTTGCAATTCTATGACTGCATATTAGGGTGATTTTATTAGGGTTTTATCTTAATTAATATTTTATCTCCTATCGTGTGTGTGTGTGTGTGTGTGTGTGTGTGTGTGTGTGGCCTAGAGGTGGAGCTCTTGCCTCATAATCAGGACGAGTTCGATCCTAGGTAGAGGCAGATATTTCTCCCTCTGGACACAGTGAGAATATATCTGCTGAATAGAATTCGTCATTAGCAACTGGAAGGGCATCCGGCCATTAAACACTCCACTAGTTCCATTCAGTTGTATGTGTGTGTTTGTGTGTGTGTGTGTGTGTGTGTTTTATTTAAACTAAATTTGAATGTTAGTGATTGCATAAATGCTATATAGAATTTTAGAATTTATTTGATTTGTCAATCGCTTACAAGATAATAGGTATAAGTATATACATAGTTATGAATACATGAAATGGGTATCTATAAGAAGAATAAAAGAAGCAATAGGACAGGGACGGTAGGCACGTTGGTGCGCTTATGCACGCCCCCTACAAACCTCTTAGGAAAGGGGTGAGGTCAATAGTAGACAGAGGCCATATGCTAAATAGATAACTAAATCCACCTTCTTTTCTTTACAGAGAAAAAGAAAAACTCCATTGTTGTTGTTTTCTTGTTTGGAAATGCCTGATATGGCACATTAAAACACACACATGCACACACACTCCAAGAAGCAGTATTTATTCTGCCTGTACAAATGGAAAACTATTCCGTTTATCTGCTACATGCAGTAGGGACAGAGATTGGAAGGCTATCATTGTAAAATCCATGCCCAGTACTGTGAAAATGAACTGATACAAAGGGTGATTTATTTTGAAACAGGGAGGACCTTATCTGGTTTCAAGCTGTGTGTCAAGTCCTGTTCTCCGCAAGTTACATATTCAGCTATTTAAGAGGGCAAGACCACCGAATGTGACTGTAATGTCAAAATGTTCTAATAAAGAACTCCAGTACCAATAGATTTCCAAATCAGAACTGTTAATCTGAAACTTACACCCCTGCCTACCCTATTCAAATAGTCCTAAATACTTATTCTATCCTTCTGAAAAGGGCAGGTATATATTCTGAATAAATAAAATGGGCTATAAGTATGGATTGGTTGGACTATCCTGATTTTCTACAGTGACATTTTTATTTTACATGTCACTGTGATGGAGACTGAAGAAAACACAAACACACATGTACCTTGAAAAATGTATAATATGCAGGATTAATCCTAGTTGTTGGGTGAGGGGTGGTAATTACTATGTTTGTTTCTTGAATTCTGTTTGTCTGTACATTTATTGGGCCTAAACAACATTGCAGATTAAAGTTATTGACATTCATACACCTCTCTCTCTCTCTCCCTCTCCCTCTCCTCCCCTGCTCTCTCTCTCTCTCACACACACACATAGAAATATATTGCATCTGGATATTTTGATTGCATTTACAGTATATGAAATAATCTACTACACTTGCAAGGAATCTCTTTATGAACATGATGTCCTTTCTTATGCATGAATCCACCTAACATAAATCCATCTACATACCGATGGTATTTCTTTGTTTATTGAGGCAGTTTAGAGGCTGCCCAATTGCAGAATATTCTGAGTAAGTTACAATGTCAAAAACAGAAAACAATAAAAGCACAAATCATGCACCTCTGGGAGAGAAAACACGTAATTAAATAAATTTCCACAGGAGCTGACACTTAACAAAAGGCTCAGAGGAATTGTCTGATTTTCAGCAACTTTTTGAGTATCATCCACGTTGGGGCTATCAAATCTCTAGGAAGAGGTTATCCCAGGGCCTAGCACATTTTCTAAGTCCTGGAATATGACAGTATTTAATTGAAGGAGAGCAAAGAAGCACATTTTCTAAGTCCTGGAATATGACAGTATTTAATCGAAGGAGAGCATCCATTCTGCCCAATCTTAAAATGCAGAAGAAACAGTCAGAAATAGGCAATCTGTCAAATAATCAGATCCTGTGTGCAATAATTAGCATTGCATTGCAAGAGCTGCAATGGTACAGTGGTTAGAGTACAGTACTGCAGGCTACTTCTGCTGACTGCCAACTGCCTGAAATTTGGCAGATCGAATCTCACTAAGATCAAAGTTGACTCAGCCTTCCATCCTTCTGAGGTAGGTAAAATGAGAACCCAGATTATTGGGTGCGATAGGCTGACTCTATAAACTGCTTAGAGGGCTGAGGCATGGCCATTACTGCCCACAGTGCCATGCCTGGTTTATTGAAGGGGAAAAAGTTATGATATGTCAGGTGATGCCACCATGATGACACAAGTTTGACACCCCTGTTCTAAGTAATCTTCAAGGGCAGCTTCATGTATAGCACACTGTAACAGTTCATTTCTGAGATAACTTCTGAGTGAATATCTGGAAGGTCTCCCAGTCTAGAAATTGGTGCAATTGGTACAAGGTTTTAGCCACAGTGCCACCCTCTCTTGGACTGGAAGCTCCAAGTCCAAAGGAGCTCCCAGATTGCACAGCAGCCTCAAATAGAGAAGAGCAACCCCCTCCAAGGCTGAAGATAGAAAGTTCCTAAAATTGGCATGTTCAAATATCCACACCTGCTTGGTCTTGTCAGAATTGAGCCTGAATCTGTTCTTTTCCAGATGCACAAAGATTCCAGGCATTGGGACGGGACATCACCAGCACTGCTTGGAGAGTCAGGATGCCAGGATGTATCACTGGGTATTAATAATAGGATAGAATAGGGTAGGGTGGGTTAGAGTAGAGTAGAATAGAATAGAATAGAATCAAAGTTGGAAGGGACCTTGGAGATCTTCTAGTCTAACCCTCTGCTCAGGCAGGAAACCCTAGACCATTTCAGACAAATGGTTGTCCAATCTCTTTTTAAAAACTTCTAATGTTGGAGAATTCACAACTTCTGGAGGCAAGTTGTTCCATTGGTTAATTGTTCTTCCTCGTTCTATTCTACAGATGATGAAATTCTTCCTAGTTCTATTCTACAGATGATGCCTGACCCAAATCAGTGAATGACCTCATGCATGATTTCATGTAAATGTTAAACAGAAGTAAAAATGACAAGCTTTAAGATACCACACAAGTACAGGCAGGGGTGGGATTCTACCAGTTTGCATCTATTCTCTAGAATCGGTTGTTAACATTCTAAGCAGTTCAGAGAACTGGTTGTTAGAAGAAATGACTGGCCTAATCCTGTAAGGAAGGCAGGAAGGAAATATTCTGATGTTGCTTACAGAAATTGCCTCTCCGTTAACGCTTATTACATTCTTGGCAGGACTAGACTTCCTGTCTCAGGAATGTCTCTGGAGTTTTTTTCCCCTCCTTTGCTGGTACTTTGCTTGTGTGGAGTGACCATTCAAAGTTAGAATGGCACTGAAAAAAGTGACTTATGACCATTTTCCACACTTACGACTGTTGCAGCATCCCCAAAATCATGAGAGGCCAGGCGAGGAGATGCATGCCTCAATGTGAGTGATATTGAGTTGGCCACACCCAGCCAATAACATGACCACCAAGCCATGTTTACCCAGTCACATGACCATCAAGCCACGCCCACCACCTAAGCCACACCCACAGAACTGGTTGTTAAAAATTTGAATCCCACCCCTGAGTATAGGGTCAGGGGTTTGAATTCTTCCCACCTAGAATTATCCACAAAGGAGGAGACCACTGCCCCATACTCCCAATCCATGCAGTCCTGAAGAATATCATGATTGATGGTATCAAATTATACCAATCATTCTTTAAATGTCATTGTCAAGTGTATTGAAGGTTGTGTCTATACTATGCTCCCATTTGAAACATGACAACAGTGGATCCATAGAATCCATTTCCTCCAGGATCATCTGGAACTTCTACCTGACCACCTTCCTTTTTTTAAAAAAAAGGATAGAATTTGAATAAAAATTGACCTGAATTACATGCATCTCATTGCCCTCTAAATTCTGGTACTGAGTTTTAATTTTGAATGTGATCAAAAAGAACAATGATCAAACACACAAGGACAACCATCTTATGGACTATGTTTAGAATTGAAATAAAATTAGCTAAATGAAGGGTTGATCCAGCCCTGCCAAGAGAACAGCTTTTAGCAAGCCCCTGAAAAGACCCATGGTTTGAGCTAAATGATTCACTGTTTTTCTTTTGGTTGATCTGGGAAAATAAATAAAAACTGATAGGAACATTAGCTTAATATGAACAATTGGATAAGGAACTAAAATGGGAAGAACTACTTTCTATGCTGAGTTATTTAAATACACAGTGAAACAATCCATTTCCTAGCTTTACACAATGTGTTGAATAATAAAAGGTAAGGTTTGCACAATATAGGACCACAGAAAAGCTAGCCAAGGTAAAACTAACAAAGCTTTAGCCTGTTGCTTGGATGTATACATTGCCTTGATGTGTTATAAAGTCCCAACCCCAAGCCATTAGAGAAATGAGGAAAGTATTTAATGGTCTTTTAAAATCATAAGCGAGCTAATATTTGCTCAGATGGATTTTTTTTCTTTTTCTATTTTCACAATAATGGTAGAAGGGGCAATTATAGTTCCTGTAAAAGAAATATTTCACGTTGCATCTTTTTTTCTTTATTATTATTTCAGCAGCAATACCAAAAGCATTCCTGGAAAATAGTTCATTCAAAGAACTGCTTTCCCACTTGGCATTAAGTCATTCAAACCAACAAACAAGGAATCTATTCTTTCTGTGAGAAAAGAGTCATTGGAGGGTTTCCCATTCCTAAATAAAAATTAAGCAACCTACTCCTGAAAATGACTAAATGAAAGTATTATATGAGACCCTATAGAATTTGTTGTTAAAGAAATATGCTTGGAATAATTTCAGTGAAAGGATTAAAATGAGACCCCTCCAGATGTATTTGTGCATTATTTGGTTTTAATCCTCTCAGCCTTTCCTTCCTTCCTTCCGTTCCCTTCCCCTCTCCTTCCTCCTCTCCTCTCCTGTCCCTTTCTATAACTTGGACAAACTCTCCAAGTCTCCAATCACAAATCTCCTTCTCATTTCATTTGTTAAAAACACAAACCCTTATTCATAACTGTCATCATTCGATTCAAGGTGGTACTGATGGTATTTAAAGTGCTCCATGGCTCGGGACCTGGGTACTTACGGGACCGCCTGCTGCCATCAACAACCTCCCGCCGCCCAGTACGCTCCCACAGGGTGGCCCTACTTGGGGTGCCGCCGCCTGACCGTTGTCGGCTGGTGGCCCCGAGAGTTCGGGCTTTCTCTGTGGGAGCTCCCTCCCTATGGAATGATCTCCCCCCGGAGATACGGGCTATGACGGACATTCTGACCTTCCGGCGCGCAGTAAAAACCCTGCTTTTTGAACAGGCCGGCCTGGCCCAGTAACTATGTTTTTTGGTTTTAATTAATTAAATTAGGGTTTTATTAGTTTTAAATTTTTAACTTAAATTTTAATAGACAGCCGATTTGGTTATTTAATTTATTTTTAATAGTATTTATTACATTTTTATTGTATGTTTTAGTGGGCTGTTCACCGCCCCGAGTCCCTTTTTTGGGAGAGGGAGCGGTATAAAAGTATGATTAATAAATAAATAAATAAATAGTGTTTGGATTTGTACTAACTCCATGTATGCAAAAACCACTTGAACCCTGTCATTTTGGATGAAGTGGGAAATAGAGGCCACATGTTTACAAACTGTATTTGGGATAAGGTGAGTCTTTGCCAACAAAATAGAGAGAGGAAGTAATGACTTTCAGCTCAAGAGAGTTCATAGCAGCTTAACTATTTGATCCCAAACTCAGGAAGGGAGGAAGGAAGGAAGGAAGGAAGGAAGGAAGGAAGGAAGGAAGGAAGGAAGGAAGGAAGGAAGGAAGGAAGGAAGGAAGGAAGGAAGGAAGGAAAATTAACTGTAGGAGAAGGAGTTGCAGAACCTTGAGACAGAGTCAAAAAAGGAATCAACCTAGAGTCTCTATGTAGCTACAAATAAACTAAGTCCAACCCCTCTTGAATTCCCTTGAGTACATTCTTGTACATATATATGTCAAGTTATAAATCCATTTAATTGGAACTTCCCGTGCAGTCCTGATCTTTTGTATCTGCTATTAGGCTTGTTGAAAGTACAAGAAGGCAGCCTGGGAGATCTTAAGGGAGTGGGAAAGTGGACATCCCTGGAAGACTTCAGTGACATACCTGTCCTATATTTGTTAGATCAAACCATGGAATCAACTCCATTAAAACTACTTTTATTCAGATTGTATATAATAATAGAAACTTGCAAAACAGGTTGTGCTATGTTTCCTCCACCTCCTTATAGTTCAATGAATTGGGGAAGTGTATGCGACAGCTGTTTCGTTGGGGATTTTAAAATGCTTTAGCTCTTTCTGCCTAGGCAATGGCTTTTTGCATATCTCCATAAGGGTCATTTTCCTTACTCTCTACAGTACAACAGCTCTTTGTGTCACTGATAATTAGGAGACAGTCCAGCATAAACTCTAAATCCATGGGGAACCCACAGGCTGCAAATCTGATTTTTAAATACAATCCCATCCATAATCGGTATTTCTCGCAAATCTTTTCTTCATTTTCTTATATTTGTGATTCATTATTAAGAACCTGACTAACAGAATAATAGGGCCAGAAAGGACCTCGAAGGTCTTCTAATCCAACCCTCTGCTGAGGTAGGAGACCCTTTACAAATTGTCAACAATTTACAATAGTTGAATTTAATGACTGTTCGAAGTTCCATGTCAGTTCTGTCCTTGCGTGATATCACTGCCACACAATTTGCAGTCAAAACAGGGCATGGCCATATCATAAACTATTATTTATGAATCATAATGTCTAGATGCATACCGTTTTCTTCACCAAAGTCAAGCAAACTATTCTAGAAGTTATGATCAGAGGTGGAATTCAGCAGGTTCTGACCAGTTCTGGAGAACCAGTAGTGGAAATTTTGAGTAGTTTTGAGAATTGGCAAATACCACCTCTGACTGGCCCTGCCCCCATCTATTATCTGCCTCTCGAGTCCCAGCTGATTGGCTGGGTCTTCTTTTGTTGCCCTGCACAGGAGAACAGAGCTGGAAAGCAGGCTAGTGGGGTGGGGAGGGAATGGGATTTTGCAGTAACCTTCCCCTACTATACCCACCAAGTCACACCATGCCCACCAAGCCATGCCCACAGAACCGGTAGTAAAAAAAATTTGGATCCCACCACTGGTTATGATGTACCAATGGAAGAGAATATTTGCAGCTCAGGGTTGAATTGGAGGGACTTTGGTTGTCTTCTTGCAGACACTTCATCACTAGATAACATCTAGTAATAACATCTTCACTACTAGAAGGGAATGAGGTTTGCAAACAACCAAGCTCACACAGCATCTAGGACCATGAGCACCAAGCTCATAGAGCATCATAATTTTGATATGATGTGAACTTCTCTCTCCTTTTTAGCCCTAGAGGTATGAAAATGTCCATGTTTGTGTAAGTCACAGGGAGGATGGGCTGATTCAAGTGGTCCATTTTAGGCACTTTATGGAATCAGATTATGGTAGGTGCTGGGGGATTTTATAGCAACCTGGGAGTCATTTCCACCAGCGTCCAGTTGGCCCCTGGATTTGGGATGCAACAAAAGCTTTTATATGATTGCCCCAAGTATCAGCTTTCTGTTACTGGAGGCTTTCAAAAAGAGACTGAACAACTATTTGTCTGAAATGGTCCTGCTTGAGTAGGGGTTGGACTAGAAGACCTCCAAGGTCCCTTGCAACTCTATTATTCTATGTTTGGTGATCCCAAGATGTTCCTGAAGAAACAACAAATACTCATCCCAGAATGGCAGTGAGGAATCAGGTTGAACATGGGTATGAAACAGAATCCATATAAACAGCATTTGGGATATACTCTGGCTGCATAGAAAGGAAGTGGATATGGCTTTATTTTTTAAAAAGTCTGTCTACATAGACTAGTGCAGATGCTTGTTAAATCTCAACCCTCTTTTCTTCATAAATTACTCTCCTCCAGCATTTTCTGCACTTTTATAGTATCTGCCTTAAAACCACTGAGTTTACCATTACCTTGATTATCAAAATTTAAACCCAGCTGCAAAACAGGCAGGGAGCCAAACTGTTTTTTTATTTTTGTTTTATTTTTATTTATTTATTTATTTATTTTGTCGAGCATGTATTAGATAACAGGTATAATTATAAACATGATTATTAGCATATAAAATGGATACGAATAAAAAAGGAACATTAGGACAGGGATGATTGGCACTTGGTGCACTTATGCATACCCCTTAAAGACCTCTTAGGAATGCAGTGAGGTCAACAGTAATAGACAGTCTAAGGGTAAAGTTTTTGGGGTTTGGGGAAGAAACCACAGTCAAGTAGAGTATTCCAGACATTGACCACTCTGTTGCTGAAGTCGTACTTCTTGCAATCGAGTTTGGTGCGGTACCTTAAGTTTGTATTTATTGTGTGCTTGTGTATTGTTGTGATTGAAACTGAAGTAGTCATTGATGGGTAAGACATTGCAATAGATAATTTTATGTACTACGCTTAAGTCGGACCGCAGGCGCCGTAGTTCTAAGTTGTCTAAGCCTAAAATTTCAAGTCTGGTGGCGTAAGGTATTCTGTTACGAAATAAAAGCCAAGGGGATGGCTAAACATTAGTCTAGAAAATAATTCCTGCCAATATTGCCCCACCTCCACCCCAATCTTTTGTTATACATTCTGACTTGATAATAGCAATCTTACCTTCCATTATGACCTGCCATGCTGCTGCCCCCGTGTTTGACCCCCAGCAAGGATATTATTTTGCTATTACAGGGAGCTGAGAATTGAGTATGCATTTTAAAAACTAAACTGATGAAAGAAAGCTGATTTCATCTGAGGGGAAAGGGAACTTCTGCGAAAATGTCACCAGCTGAGAAGAACTTACTTAGTGAAAAGATGGCCGAGGAGTGTGTTTCTGTGTGAATATCCTCTGCTTTTCATTCCACGGTATTTGTAATGCAATAACACAATAACAGTGTTGGAATGGATGTTGGAGGTCTTCTTGTTCAATCCCCTGATCAAACAGGAAACCCAACAAATGGCTGTCCAATCTCTTCTTAAAAACCTCCAGTTGTTAGAGCACCAACAACTTCTGGAGGCAAGTCATTCCATTGATTAATTGTTCCAACTGTCAGGAAATTTCTCCTTAGTTCCAGGTTGCTTCTCTCCTTGATTAATTTCCATCCATTGCTTCTTGTCCTGCCTTCAGGTGCTTTGGTGAATAGGTTGCCCCCCACCCTCTTCCTTGTGGCAACTTGTTACATATTGGAACACCAGGAATGGGATTCTACCCATTTTGGATCCATTCTATAGAATCGGTTGCTACGATTCTGCAAAGTTTGGAGAACCCGCAAATCATGCCCCTGGCTGGTCTGCCTCTCTCTGCCAGGCCCTCCCCTCGCTGCCCAGTCAGTCCTTATCATTCATGCACAACATTGTGTGCATGCCCGACATTGTTTTTTTTATTTTATTTTTTTTATTTTTATTTACATTTATATGCTGCCCTTCTCTGGAGACTCAGGGTGGCTTACAGTCTATGGAGCACCATGCTAAGTGTTCGGCAATAGCCTTCATTCCATTGTATATGCCTGCTTATTACTAGGGCTTTTTGGCCCCCCCAAGTGGCATTTTTTACAAAGTCAGCTTATTGCCCCCAACAATCTTGGTCCTCATTTTACCTACCCCGAGAAGATGGAAGGCTGAGTCAACCTTGAGCCTGGTGGGATTCGAACCTGCACTAATTGCAGGCAATTTAGCTAGGTGCTAGATGATTAACAGCCTGCACTACCAAGGTTGTTGACTGCATTCTCCCCCATCCAGTCACTCCTTAAGGGATTTCTTTTTTTCCCCTCCTGATGATCAGCTGTTCCGAGGATCAGCTGTTCCAGGATCCCCTTTGCTGTCTTATTGCTTCGCCCAGGAGGTTTCCCTGGGCCCAGGAGGCAAAAAGGGGTGCATGCGGGGGGATGCTGCGTGGCCCCTTCGCACTCTGTTTTTTGCCTTCTTGGGCCTCAGAGAAGCCTTCTAGGAGCGAAAAAACCCCACCCCACGAGGCCCAGAAGGGAAAAAACAGAGCACAGGGGGGTGCTGCAAAAAAGAAGAAGCCATGCCTACCCAGTCACATGACCATGGCCACCTAGCCATGCCCACAGAACTGGTTGTTAAAAAAATTGAATCCCATCCCTGTGGAACACTGCTATCATGTCGCCTCTAGTCCTTTTTTCCATTAAACTAGACAAACTTGACTGCTGCAACTGTTCTTTGTATATTTTAACCTCCAGTCCCTTGACCATCTTTGTTCTCTGCACTCTTAGTAGAGCAGGGCTGTCAAACTCCCAACCTGTGGGCCAGATGCGGTTTAGCAAAGGGGGGTAAAAGTCCTGATATGTCACATGACACCACCACGACAACATGAGTTTGACACCCCTGTACTACAGTTTCAACATCCTTTTTATATCACAATGACCAAAACTATTTATATTTTTTATTTATTTATTTTGTCAATTGCTTACAAGATAATAGGTATAAGTAAAAACATAGTTATGAATACATGGATACATATAAGAAAAACAAAAAAATAAAAGAAACAATAGGACAGGGACGGTAGGCACGTTGGTGCGCTTATGCATGCCCCCTACAGACCTCTTAGGAAAGGGGTGAGGACTGTCAATAGTAGACAGTCTAAGGTTAAAGTTTTTGGGGTTTGGGGAAGAAACCACAGAATCAGGTAGAGTATTCCAGACATTGACCACTCTGTTGCTGAAGTCGTATTTCCTGCAATCAAGTTTGGTGTGATTAACCTTGAGTTTGTATCTATTGTTTGCTCTTGTATTGTTATGGTTGAAGCTGAAGTATTCATTGACAAGTAGGACATTGCAGTGTATGATTTTATATACTATACTTAGATCAGACTGAAGGCGTAGTTCTAGGTTTTCTAGGTCTAGAATTTCGAGTCTGGTGGCATAAGGTATAACTAGATAAATAAGTAACTTAAATAAATAAATTAACTAAATAAATAAGTAATAACTAGATGCAATATTCCAAGTGTAATCTTAACAAAGCATTATAACTTTTGCTGTCCCTAGACTCCAAGTGAATGTCTTCCCATGGACTTTTCCAGAACAGGAAATAAGGGCAGCCAAGGAAGTATCAGAATGATGTAAGGATGTGTAGTGGAAAACAGCATTTCTTGAGGTCATGAACAATCCAACAGATATTTATGTAGGTAGAAAAATAGAATATAGAAATCATTTTTTAATTGAATTATGAAAATTGGCTACAAAATATGCATCCTCCTGAAGATTGAATAGAAGACTGAAGATTTAGACCACGGGAATTGAAGGTATCTACAATGGGTTGTTCATTAAAAATTCAAGATGGCTGCTTCTCCAAGGAATGAGAAAGAGTGAAAGGTTGCTTTGATTCTGTCAAGACATGGTTATAACATGGAGGCTGGAAAAGCCTCAAGAAGTTATCCTGTGCCTCCCCCAGCTCCACAACATCTCTCCCCTTATTTAATAACAACATTCTGTTGAAGAGGACTTACTCTGGCCAGTTTTTTCCCAAAGCATATTCACTCAGAGTCTGTTGTGTTTACTGATATCCCACATTTATTATTTTTACAAATAACTCAAGGCTGCAACCATAGCCTTCCTCCTTCTATGCAGATTCTCAGTCATCCAGGTCATGGTTGTCCCAAAGGTGCTTTTTCAAGAGGCAACTGGACTTTCTGGTTTTTCTTTGAAGATGTGTCATTTCTCATCTTGGATAAGAAGCGAAACGTCTTCAAAGAAAAAACAGAAAATCCAGTTGCCTCTTGAAAAAGCATCTTTGGGTCTTCCTCCTTCTATTTTCCTCACTATAACAACCCTTTCAGGGGTTGGACTGAAGAAAATCAACTGGCTCAAGGTCAGCCAGCTGCCTTTCATGGCTAAGGCAGAACTAGAACTCACTGTCTCCCACTTTCTACCCTGTTGCCTTAACCACTAGACCAAGGGTATCAAAGTTGATTTCATTGAAGGTGGGCGGGGGGAGCATAGCTGGTGTGTGTGTGGCCACTCAACATCACTCATATTGGGAGCATCTGTGGTGGCCCAGGTGGGGCTGGGGAGAATCCATTCCCTTCCTTCCTTCCTTCCTTCCTTCCTTCCTTCCTTCCTTCCTTCCTTCCTTCCTTCCTTCCTTCCTTCCTTCCTTCCTTCCTTCCTTCCTTCCTTTTCTCCTTTTCTCCTTTCTTCTTCCTTCCCCTCTTCCCTTCTTTTTCCTTCCTTTCTCTTCCTTTCCTTCCTCTTTTCTCATCTTTTTCTTTCCTCTTTCCCTTTCCCTGTCCCTTCTTGGATGCTCAAATGCAAAAAGGGAAACATTTATCCTTTTGTTTTGATTTTTGTGTGGCCCTCCTGAGCTCAGTTTTTGCTGACAGAGGCACTGCAATCCGGTCCTTCGCTATTCACAGGGCGGCCTTATGGTCCAGATCTAAGCATCCCGCAGGCCGGGTCAGGCCCACTAACCTTGAGTTTGACACTCCTGTCCTAGACCAAACTGATTCTCCAAGATATCACCATGATGCACTAAAACCTCAATAATCCCAACTTCCTGGAACACTCTGGCTATATCATGACTCAAGTGCCCTTGAAATGGCTGGGAATATTTTAACCAATTTTCATTCCCGTAAGTGGGTGTCTTGTGATTCAACATGCCCGTTGTCTAGTGAAGACATATGATTCTCCATGGTAGCTTCTTTGCAGAATGTCTATCCCCAAGAATCTCACCTCTAAGATCCCAGCATATTTTACTCAACAGTACCACTAGATAAGGAACCTTATAAGGGAAGAGAAATATATGTAAGTGGGCAGGTGTTTTTTAAATGTATTTTGAAGATAAACCTGCAGTTACAAGCTGTACTTCAAAGGCATAACTACTTCTTTATCTATGGAGCTCTTCCATCAAAGATGGAAGAGCTCCATACAATGTAAGTGTTCCATCCTCTACAATGTAAGAGGTTTTCTGAAAAGAGGCTCTTGACACCTTGAAGGTGTCAATATTGTCCCTGTTGAAGCACCATCAAGTTGCCTCTCCAGACAGATATGTAAATTAATTCATTCAAGCCTTTTCTAAATATGATTGATTTAGCCATATGAATAGGCTTTAAAAAATATACCTGCTCTTTTATACTTTTCATGCAGTTGTCCGATGCTATATACCACACAACGAAGGTCAAAATCTTTCAGATAAATAAAATCATGGGGAGAAGTGCAGATTGGTACACAAGCTGGAATAATTTTTCCGTACTGTGAAATATCTGCACGCACCTACAAATCTGTTTGATCGATACTGTTTCATCTATTAGGAAGTGTTGGCATGTCCAGGTAATGGGTACTTTCGGCTTCAGGGTGGTGTAATGTTTATGCGCATGGAAATTAGATGCAAATGGCAAGTGGATTAGAATTACTGGAGGCATACCTTCACCTAACTGGAACTGGTATGCAGTTTTGTAGGGTGTGGGAGACAACAGTTGCATGTTTTATTGCTTGAGACAACTGGCGAAACATTTAGATTATAACCTGATTACTTAAGAGCACTAAACTTCTCTCATCAGCCAAAACCCACATCAAGGTGAGAAACCAAGCAGTATGTTGACATTCTCATCGGGAGGAAAAGCCCTCAAAACATTCTTGTTGAATGTTGCCCTGACAAGCCAAACTTTTTGCCTTGGAGGTCTCCTTCTGTACTACACAATTTATGAATCAATGGTTTTAGATTAAGCCAAAGCCTTATAGTTCTCATACCATTCTGCTTATTTCAGAATCTATTGAATACACCTTTTATTATAGCTTTTCCCAAGGCTGTCCAGACATCAAACATTTTTGTTGCTCTGGTGGAGAAGAAAGATTCAGGTAGATAAGTAGAAAAAGAGAATGTGTATCTTTCTCTGAGTGTGTGTGTTTGTTGGGCTGGGGGTCATTTGTGCCTTGTTTCCCTAAAAGGAAATAAAAAAGAGAGGAGAGAGAGAGAGAGAAAGAGAGAGGGAGAGAGGGAGGGAGAGAGAGAATGCGGAGAGAGCCAGATTTGCAAAACATTAGATGTGCTGATTTGCATTCAGAAATAATTACTATAATTGAACTAGAAACAAAATATCTTTCATCATACAAGGAATTAAAGATTGTGACCAGATAGCAATAGCACTTAGGCTTAAATATCACTTCATAGTGCTGTACAGCACTTGCCGAGTTGCTTACAAAAGTCAGCATATTGCCCCCAACAATCTGGGTCCTCATTTTACTCACTTCAGAAGGATGGAAGGCTGAGTCAACCTTGAGCCAATCAGGATCAAACTCCAGGCAACTTGTGAGCCTTTTCCATCTTCTTTCCAGGTGCTTATAGTTGACATGGACATGTTCAGTGCAGGTGTGAAATTCAACCACCTCGCACCACCTCAGGAGAGGTGATAGGGACAATTTGAATCAGTTGGCTTCACCCATGTCCACCCGCCTTCTTCCTTTTAGAGTCTGAGGCCCACTAAGCCAACCCCACAGAGCCGGTAGGGGAAATTTTTGAATTTCACCCCTGGTTCAGTGGTTTTGTTTTTGCCACTTGAAATTTTTTTTAATCTTTCGTTCAGATTTGGACCAGGTTGATTATCAAGTAAGCTGATAGAGGATTGTCCTCTGTCTTCAGATAGAAGACTGTCCTGGATAAAATATGCTAGCCCCTCCTCCACTCAGGTGAACAGAATTGATAGGATTTACTACCTCCTCACTTGGTACTGTTTGCTAAGATTTTTGAATTACGACCTTCATAAAGCATTTATGATTTTAGATACGATCACTGAATTTAAGCAGTGGCTTCCATATGGACATCAACAATAATGATTAGATTCACTTGATCTATTGTGCTGCTAACAATTGATAGCATCTTCAAATATAAAGGGGCTGGACAAGGAGAATTGCAGGGCCATAAATAGTGGAGTTGACCAAGAGCTCATGAGTGACTTTGACTCAGTCATTATCCAAGATCATTTTACCTTTTCTGTTAGATCTCTTAGAGTAGAACTTTGCAATTACAACCCTTTGTATCCATCAATGATATTCAGTTGTGTAAATTCAGGCCAAGTTTTAAGGGAATCAAGCCCTAATAGTAGCCAAAGTTCATGAGGAAAATGAGTTGGTTTCTGAGAAGCTTCACAAAATCTAGAAACACAAGAAATATTTAAAACATGATAGGCACCAAATTCTATGGAGATTCTCAATCATTCAGATCACGGTTGTCCCCAAAATGCTTTTCAAAAGGCTACTGGACTTTCCTTTTTTTTTTCCTTTGAAAACATTTCACTTCTCATCCAAGAAGCTTCTTCAGTTCTGCATCAGTATTACATTTAAGCATATAAGGTTGAAAGTTGGGCTTTCATGGAGATTTTTGTCATTAGCTGACTAACTTGGGTCTTTCAGAATAGGAAACATTCAATATCCTTCCGATCACAGCTAGCACCATTCAACACTAGTTTCCCTTGTTTGTTGTACTATTGCATTTTTTGTTACTGTTGTTAGCTGCCCAGAGTTCTATATAACAAGATGGGTGGCCATATAAAATATTTTAAGTAAATACACCCTGATTTTCAGCCTGAGGCTATTCTCCACTGTGCCAACCTACCTGAGTCATTGGCTATACAAAATGGTGAGCTATTTAGATTAATAATATGTTGAAACATTTTCTCCAATTTCTTGAATATTTTTTTCCTCTGGGAAAGGCTTTCTGTATGTCAATCTCATGGTGCTTAGAATTTCTTTAGTATTTATCTGGATTGCTTAAGCTTATTTTACCGTTGAAATGTGAGAAAGGGTACTGGTATTGTTGCTGATATATTGGGATAGTGTTTATATATATCAGTATCATATGGCAAATTCCCTGGCTACCTATAATTTTCAATCTGAAAAAAAACCAAAGACCAGTGAGAAGTATTTGTTATGGTTTTCTAACAATGGAACAGTCCAACTATGGAGACAGTGGTTTCTCTATCTCTGGAGGTTTTAAAAGAAAATGGAAAATTGTCTCTCATGGACAGTTTAACTATTTTTTTGCATTTAGACTAGAGACTAGAGCAGCGGTTCTCAATCTGTGGTCTGTGAAACCCTGGGAAGGGCACAATATCATCAGAGGAGGTCCACGAAGGCTTGAAGAAATGTTATGATTTAAATTTTGAGTTAAGTCTTGGTCACAAAAGGTATTTAAAGGAGGTCCATGGTAAAGAAAAGGTCAAGACTCATTGGACAAAAGCAGGGGTGTCAAACAGGCGGCCCATTAGCCAGATGCGTCACTCACAGGCCCTGCCCACCCCAACTCCACAAATGGGACACAAAACATCACGTGATGGCAACGTGATGCCACAAGTTTGACACCCATGGACCAGAGGATTCTTGTGCCTTCTTCCAACTCTACAGTTTTATGATTCTATGTCTTCCTGTCATGCCCCTGGTGGAGACTGACTCTAAGCAATCAGAGGAAGATCGAGGCCCATCCCTTATCCATCCTAGGGCACGCAGGGAGGAGAGGATCAGGGAAAATCGAGGTCTACTCAGGAGGAGATTACCATGATCCTCCTTGTGGCTTGCAGCTGGGAGCTATGTATATAAGTGTGTAACTGCGTAATCAGAATTGCTGAAGTCAAATTTAGTGTTTCCTTTGAAAGAGGTTTAACTTTGTTGGCGTTCTTCCCATGGACTCTCCTCGGTTATCTTCCTGGAATGTATGATTAATTATCTTGGCTTGCTTCGGAACTCTCATCAATGTAGTTTGTTTTTGGTTTCCTTTTGCCTCATTATTTACTTTTGTGACTTTAAACTGTGCCTAATAAAACAGTAAAGTTAAATTGAAGGCATTACCGGACTTTAATGTATGTTTTGGGTTTTGGGTTATTTTGAGAGACTATGGGTCATCACACTTCCCTTGGGATTTAATGGAAACACAGAAAGTTTCTGGATAAATGGTTGTATAATGAAACACAAGATATTCACTTATAGATCTATACTGCTTGGTCATGAGCTAACTACGTGCAAGAATGCCATATTCTACCTAGGAGAATTTCAACAATTTTTTCCCCTTTCAGAGCATTTTTTCTCCATCTCATTTGAATGATGGAACGCAGAATAATTTTGTATTTGTTTTCATTGTTTTTACTAGGCCAGCATCTATTTGTATGATGGATGTTGAAAGAAAAAAACCGGCATAGAAACAAAGATAACCTGTAATGACCCTCTGTGGCCTGACTGACTTAATCATTCTTCCATTAATGAACTAATTAAAATTCTAAGCAATTATTACGAAAGAGACTAAATCAATCATGTAATGACAGGAAACATCTAAAGCACATGAAACTGTCGTAATGGCAAGTTTATGAAAGCATCTTTTGCATCAAATAATCTAACTTTGCAGCTGTTTTGCTAAATGTCTGAAGACTGTCTGGAGAATAGGTAGAGAGACATGAAAGAGCATCATTTGCTGTGTGCTACGGGCGTAGTACTTGAAGTTTGATTTTGTAGCTAAAAGACAGAAACCATTCATAAATTGATGAAGGATATTACATACATTATTATAATAAAAATTATAAATAAATAAGAGAAAGACAAGCGGTCTCATCTCATAAGTATCTTCTGTCCAGCCTCGAATATTCCCACTATTAATTCTAGATTGTAAATGTAATGTCTAAGTCCCCCTGCTAAAATTCCCAGCTTCTCAGACTACTATCGTTTCTCACCATTCTTGCCCACCAAACATTTTGTGTCTCCAAGTATGGTTCAGTCATAACTAATTATTATTGGCAGAAAAAGCTGGAGGCAGGCCAGAGGTGAATAGCTTTCTTGCTACTGGGCACTGCCCTTCAAAATCTTCAAATTCAAAACCTTCAGGTCCAATGTCTCTCTCTCTCCCTCTCTCCCTCTCTCCCTCCCTCTGCTATAGACTAGGGGTAACCTGATAGCAGTGTTCCAATATTTCAGGGGCTGCCACAAATTAGAAGGAGTCAAGCTATTCTCCAAAGCACTTGAGGGCAGGACAAGAAGCAATGGGTGGAAACTAATCAAGGAGAGTAGCAACTTGCAACTAAGGAGAAATTTCCTGACAGTTAGAACAATTAATCAGTGGAACAACTTGCCTCTAGAAGTTATAAATTCTCCAACACTGAAAGTTTTAAAAAAGAGATTGGATAACCAATTGTCTGAAATGGTATAGGGTTTCCTCCTAAGCAGGGGGTTGGACTAGAAGACCTCCAAGGTCCCTTCCAATTCTGATTCTATTCTATTCTATGGCTGGTGGTATCAAGATGCTTCTGGAGTAGGTAGTTATAGAACACTTGCCACTCTTTGATGTGGCTTTTGGAGAGAAATTGATGCTTTACGGCTTGCAGAAGTTGAAGGTTGGCATCCATTTTGCCCTTGCAGACAGTCCTTTATTTATGAAACACAATTGGAACCAGAATTGAGTTGCAACTCACAGAAGCTTTTGCCATTTAATAGTGTTTGTTAGTTGGAAAAGATCCTGTTGATGATCTGATATCATAGATGAATATGGGTCTCCTGCAGAGTGCACCTAAAAATGATTTCTGTCCCAATTGTGGGTTAGGGAGGTGATGAAAGGAAAAGATGGAGCAAAAACAAACACACAAAAATGCCAGGATATATCTGTGTTGTTCTTAGGTACAAATCCTGAAAGGCCCTAACAACGTATTTCAACATGTCCCCAGGATCATAAAAGAAAGACTTGACTTGGTGTGTTAGAAATCTAAACACAACTGCTCCACACTGCATCATCATATTATGATGAACCACTTGTAAATAAACATTCAGCTTTGCGTAAGAGCTTCTTACAGAGTATTGGAGACATTAAACTCTTTGTTACCTCTCTCTTCTAGATTATTTTCTCTAAATTTCCCATTCCAGTATAATTCTAGATAAAGAACACATTTAATTCAGGCTTTTGCTGCTTGTTTATTTATTTCCTGCCTTTATTAATTTGATGAATAATTCAAGATGGTGAACACACACAATATTCCTTCCTCCTCCTATTCTCCTCATAACAGTAACCCTGTGAGGTGGGTTCGGCTGAGAGAAATGCACAGGCATCCAGTTGGCTTTCATACCTAAAGTGGGACTAGAATTCAAAATCTCCTGGCTTTTGTCCTACTGATATTAGGTGAATCTGGTTTATTTTTAATTGCTTCTTAGCACATTTAATATTTTGGTATAGACTGTCTATTATCTTATATCTTATTAGGGGGCCAAATGTACTTAAATTCTAGAAAGCATTATTTCCGCATTGTAGAAATTTGAAATGCTGACTTTCTTCTTAGCAAAATGTCCTAAAAGTCATACATATTCTTGTTTCTGTCAAGTGTTGCAAATAAGAAATGTGAATTATTGTCCAGATGAGAAAACACCAGTTTCCTAGAAAAGAGGAAATTGGTACTGCTGTTCCAAAGAAGACAATTCAATTCAAAACTCAAATATGTAGAAGACATGGATCTTTGCATCTACAAGTACACCCTTTTTCTGTCAGTCAAAACAAACCACCATGATTGAGATTAGCCCATTCTTAATTGCCTCAGTTTAAGAATTTCCCAAGCTATTTTCTCTATATTCTTAAATGAATTGTTGGATTTTCAAGCCAATCGAATCACCAAAGTCTACCATCTCTCTAATTTCAGCTAGGGAACTGATCTACCAAATATTTCCAATTTACATTGGCAAAAACAGGGCAAGAGCTTTTGTTTGTAAGAGAAAAGACTGAGAGAAGATATGAGCAGGATATCTAAAGAGATGCCACATGCAAGAAGAGATGGATATTGTCTGTTATAGAAGAGGGCAAATCAAAAGCAAGGGGCTTCAGGTTGCATATTAGGAGCAAGTTCTTACATACTTCCTAGAAAGTGTCAAGTAGAGGAATAGACTGCTTAGAATATGATGGATCACTCTTTGCTAGAGGCTTTCAGATAAATTGAAGGGTCTGTAAAAATCTGGACAACAGGTTAATGGCACTAAGGAGATACAGCAAACTGTCTTTGCTGTTCTTTAGCTCCAACTTTTTGCAACACAGGTATGATGTCCCTACATAAGGGGTAAAGAAGATGGCACTTCTTCCTATACTGAAGTTAGAGCTATCATTGGTGCTTGTGCATGAATTATAAAGAAAAAGAAGAGGCTTTGGCAAGACATCTAAAGAAGGTTGAGGAATCAACAACAAGGTTCGATAAACTTTATCGACATCTTACTGATATTTCATCAAAGAAACTTATTTGAGAATTGTTAAACATTTTTTCTTGTAGTTTCCTGCACATACTGGTATTTATGAGATCAGTTAAAGCTTGACCTCAGAGAAATTTGCCAAGATCTTGAGAAATGAATGAAATAAGGTTAGTGGATTAAAGTTTTCCAAATAAATTGCTGCTGCTGATGGATGATCTTGGTGGAAAAAATGCTCCTAAATCTATCTAATAATTAAAGCAACTTACTAGATGTTGAAACTCTAGAAAGAGGGCAGAGAAGAGCCAACAAAGAAGTTTAGGGGACTGCAGGATAAAACATAAAAGAGCGGTTGCAGTAGGGATGGGTTTCTACTGGTTCTGTCCACCTCTGTAGAACCGGTAGCTCTTGAAGTGCAGCAGACATAGAACCGGTTCTATGTCTGTTGATGTATTTGCCTACCTGGCCACCCGGGCTCTTACCTGACCTTTATTTCCTGATTTTTTCAACTTCAGCTGTCATGTGAGGCACAGCTGCAGTTAAAAAAACAGGAAAAAAGGGCTGTTTGAAAGGCTGCTTATCTGCACACAGCTTGCTGATGACGATTGACAGACGCGTGCTAGCAGCAGCGTGCAGGGAAGCACATCATAAATCACTGAACCTCGTAAATGACCAAACTGGTAGTTAACTCTGTCAGATCCTACCCCTGGGTTTCAGGAATTAGAAATGTCTAGTTTAATGAAAAGAAGGACTAGGGGTGACATGATAGCAGTGTTCCAATATCTCAGGGGTTGCCACAAAGAAGAGGGAGTCAAGCTATTCTCCAAAGCATCTGAAAGGCAGGATAAGAAGTAATGGGTGGAAATTAAACAAGGAGAGAAGCAACCTAGAACTAAGGAGAAATTTCCTGTCAGTTAGAACAATTAATCAGTGGAACAACTTTCCTCCAGAAGTTGTGAATTCTCCAACACTGAAGATTTTAAAAAACAGACTGGACAGCCACTTGCCTGGAATGGTATAGGGTCTCTGCTTGAGCAGGGGGTTGGACTAGAAGACCTCCAAGGTCCCTTCCAACTCTGTTATTCTGTTACAGTTTGCCCAGATAACTGAGCAGCTAGATTTTTCGCTATTGGTACTTGCAAATACTGAAGTTAAAAATAACAGTGATTTAGTTCAAAGGGCAAAATCCAGGGGTGGGAGTCTGCCAGTTCAAACCAGTTTGGGTGAACTCCTAGCTCTGATGATCAGCTGGCTCCGAATCAGTTCTCTCCTACGATCATGTGAGTCCACCCACCTGTCCCTGTGCTGTACTCATCTATATCTGCTCAGCTGATTCGCTGACAGAGCAGATTACTGCTACTCAGCTGTATTATTTCCATGAAGTAACATTGAAAGTAACTAATTTTGAAAGCTGTGTATGTTAGCAGCGCCCACAGCTGCGAACATACACAGTTTGCAACCCGGTTGTTTCACTGGCAGCATCCCACTACTGGCAAAATCCAGTGTTCAATTGAAAAAGAGGGGGGGGGAGGGAGGGAGGGAGAGAGAGAGAGATCCACAGTGATTATCAGTGGCTTCAAAATGGTAGGCAGGACTGAACAATCAAAGCCCATCCCTTTTACCTACACTGCTCAATTGAATTTTAATATGCATTGCTGTAATGATATGTGGGAATGACCTTGGAAGGTTGAGGGTGGGGAAGACATGCTGTCTAGAGAACAATTAGATAGGACAGGGCATAGCCCACAGCTGCATAATGAACAGAGAAACAAACTCAGAAGTTGTGCTACTAGAACTCTGATTCAATTAATGCAGCCTTACAAGTAAAATAGAATTAGCTCATCTGGTTATGTTTGTCTGGTTTACCTGGGAAGGCTGACGTCAATTTTGCAAGACTGATCATACAAACACCCCACATTCTCCTTTATAAGTTAGGGTGAGAAGTTAGGGTGGATCTTTCTCTGTCCATTAGGCAACTGAGGGCTGTGTCCTCTCTTATTGATTGTTCCCTAGGCAGCATTGCTTTCCCTCCATCTCCCAAGGTCATTCCCACATATCTTTACAATTACTCAATACATTGCTCAAGGGCACCCATCATTCTGAAGCCAATGTCTGTTGCTATACATGCAAGAGCTGTTCCTGGGACATTTTAACCAGGGCAAAAAGAGGTCTGAACAGTGTGGGAGCACCAGAAAGGGATCAGATGACCAAAAACAAACTGTCAGGCCTTCAAGTAGACCAGGTCAAAGAGGCATGGCAGGAACTCCAGGCATGCTCTTTATTGCAATAAAGGAGAATGACAGAATCTCAATGATCTAGCCAAGTTTCTCTCTGTCCCATATTGCACCAAACAAAAAAATGCAGGTTATTTTTTTTAGTTATTTCTTTATTTCGAGTATCTGCAATTTTTTTCAGCAAGTCATCATTATTGACTTTCTCTTGCTTTGCCTAAGGACAGCAGCACAGGACTAAACTAACCCCAAATTGTCTTGTGTGGTGGAGGCATATCAAGACTCATTTGCATACCTAGTCCTCTAAAAACAAACATCTCCATTATAGACCTCACTTCTGAGATCTGACAGCGGGAGATAGCAGTGACATAGAAGCCCTGCCCCCTCAATATGGGACAAAAGGGGGGTAGGGCTTGCATTGCAATGTTGTGATGGCTATCTTGACTGATTTGTCCTTCCCCATGGATGCCATTATACGTCTATGGAGATTCTCAGTCATCCAGGTCATGGTTGTCTCAACGGTGCTTTTTCAAGAGGCAACTGGACTTTCTGGTTTTTCTTTAAAGACTGAAGAAGCTTCTTGGATGAGAAGCAAAACATCTTCAAAGAAATACCAGAAAGTCCAGTTGCCCCTTGAAAAAACACCTTTTGGATGCCTTTATATGGCAACGCAGAATACAACACCCTAATACTGATTGTCTACCTGGCCAATACGGAAGCAGTTAATGGTATCTTATCAGTACTGTCCAGAGTAAAGTCTTGTCAGTATTGTCCAGAGAAAGGCACATTTTATTATTTTTATGTATTATTTATTTATTTTGTCAAGCAATTATAAGATAACAGGTATAAGTATAAACATAGTTATGGATACATGAAATGGATACATATAAGAAAAATAAAAAGAAACAATAGGACAGGGATGGTAGGCACGTTGGTACGCTTAGAACGCCCCCTACAGACCTCTTAGGAAAGGGATGAGGTCAAAAATAGATAGTCTAAGATTAGACAGTCTAAGGTTCCTGGAGGAAGGAAGCAATGTTTCTGTAAGTCCTAAAGTTGTGACTCTGATCCAGTTAGTATGATTGTGAACTGTCAGAAGTATCTCTAAGAAACCTGACTGACTGAGTTAATGGCTGATCAGATTTAGCCTGAGAGTTAACAAAATATTGAGATTACATCATTCATTTAACTATAAACTGACCAATTGGCCTGGATTTACATAGTATATAAGTCCTCACAAATTATTCAAGATGAAAATTAAACAGGTCTAGCATGAAAGATAACCACAGGATCATTTTCAAAATGACAAAAGCAACATTATTCAATTGTATCATAAGGTCCACATTTTTCATGCAAAGATGGGACATCATGATATATGTACAAAATGGGCCTATAGCCATTGGTGGGACACTGCTTTCATGCTCCCCTTGGTTCCTCCCCCCTTCCCCACAGACATTTATGCATGGCATATTGTGCAAGACTCTTATGAATCACAAAGAAGACTTACATTCATCAAAGTCCACAAACTATATTTCAATATATGCCATCTTCACCATCAGTTCAGGAAAAAGGACACTTTATTAGTCATGAATATAAACACTGTGCGTCCAGAATATGAGAGAAAATAAAGAAGGAATGCACAACACATAAAAATATCTTGCAGGAACATTAATAATGTTCCACAATAGAGGGAAGAATAACAGAATGTTCTTGGAGTTGTATGTAACTCATGAACTTCATCCAACATTAACTTTAGGTTAAGATGTTTAAAAAGTCTCACAATGCATTCAAGTACTTTAAAAGCAAACCAGAAATGGCATTCAGCAGGTTCTGACCAGTTCAGGAGAACCGGTAGTGGAAATTTTGAGTAGTTCGGAGAACCAGCAAATACCATCTCTGACTGGAGATTTTACAGTATCCTTCCCCTGTCACGCCCACTAAGCCACTCCCACAGAATTGGTAGTAAAAAATTTTTGAATCCCACCACTGAAGCAAACCACTCTCACTGAAAAGGTGTGACTCCATTCCTATAATCTGGAATGAGTCCACCTTTACCTGAAGAGATCACATGACCAAACACAGTTACGTCATCTAATAACCATTCTTCAAATATCCTTTTGAAAATGAGCATCCCCCACATTTTCTTCTTGATTATATCACTTTAGGAACTAAATCCTTATTCTGTCTCTTTTTATTTTTTAAGTTGCCTCCTTGTCTTTTGATGTGGTGACAAGATGGCAAGGTGACAAGGTTAATCTTGTTTCTCAGCTGTCTCCTTCTCCCATCTTGTCATCTCCAGTTGTGTACATGCTTGTTGCTTCTGCTTGACCTAGGAAAGACATTTAAGAAACATTTCCAAGTCCATTTCCAACATCATTTGAGATAGATGGCTGGTTCAAAAATGTGAGGAAAAAAAATCTTTCCTCTCCATCAGTTATCTTCTGCCACACAATATTCATAAATTCTCCCTTTCAGAAAAGTTCATTTTTCATGACTATTATCTGATCTCTTAATTTTGGGATATCCAAATAAGGTACTTTAGAACAAATGTATCACAGAAGCCTCCAGTGGCTCCTTCTAAGCCCCACTGCAAAATTTACAACCTGGTGAGTACCACTGAAAGCATCTGTAAGTACTCTGGCATCCGAGATCACACATTGCAAAACATTGCATCTGCCTTGAGTGTCATCTTAACTTCCATCTCAGTACCTCAAATGGCCTCCAAAACCCATTTCTTAGAATATAAACCTCATGAGCAGTTGTGCCATAGAGCTTTGCTTGGAAGTGCACTCAACCTGCCTAATAAAAAGGCAAATTAGACAAGGAAAAGCAGGAATATCTTGCTGGAGGAGGTGACAAGTAGTCTTATGCAAAACTGATGCTTTAAACCTTGTTACATGCTTCAAGACAGCCAGCTTGCCAATGACTATGCTTGCTAAAGTACCCAGCCCCTAAAGTGTTCAACAAATATCAAATGAGTTCCACTAAGCTCCAGAGACTGGCTATTTATATCTTAAAGTGGTATGACTAAAATGTTCCTCAACATCCTGTGATCCACATAATATTTCTTTTCTATAAAAAAAAAAAAAGTGCTAGCAGGAAAGATGAAGGCATCCATACTATAGAAACAGAGGTGGTATTCAGCAGGTTCTGATCAGTTGTGGAAAACTGGCAGTAAAATTTTTGAGTAGTTTAGAGAACCAGCAAATCCCACCTCTGACTGGCCCTGCCCCATCTATTCTCTGTCTCCCGAGTTCCAGCTGATCGGCTGGGTCTTCTTTTGTTGCCCTGCACAGGAGAATGGAGCTAGAAAGCAGGTTAGTGGGGTGGGGAGGGAATAGGATTTTGCAGTAATCTTCCCCTAGGAATGGGAAGAAAATTGAGATTTTACAGTATCCTTCCTCTGCCATGCCCACCAATCCACGTCCGCAGAACTGGTAGTAAAACTTTTTGAATCCCACCACTGCATAGGAAGAACCCTATAGGATAGGGATAGAATCTGAACTCTTGGAGATCCTGAAGAATAATGGTTGAAGAATGTATCAGAGCCACAATTTGCTCCATGCTCCAAAGATCACACGGAATCAGGCAGTAATACTGTAAGCTCATCAGAAGAGGGGATGAGCTTACATTGTTTATTTCTTTTTTTGGGGTGGGGGTGGGGGGACTCTTTAAGAAGAGGCATAAAGTAAGGGAGGTATTGAAGAAAGAGAGCAGAAGAATTTCTTGCTTCTTCAACATAAACTTCAGTCTACATGCTTTTGTGCCATTTCAGATAAAACTAGCCATTCAAAACATTGAAATTATTTCGTGTGCTTTGTTAGCTGGGAACTCTAAGCAAATGGCATCATAGGATGGCCTTCGCCTATAACAACAGCAAGGCCATTACTGATCAATTTCTTCCTCATGGACCACAATCAGTGAATTATGGCGATCATTGCAAATACATAGTGGAGTTCCTTTTTTGAAGGTGTCCCTTTCCCACCTCTTTCTAATCTCTCCCTTCTTCCCCAGGAACAAAAGCATACAAAAATATAGTTCTTTGTTCTGTTGCCAAATGCTAGAGATTTATCATCATAGTTAAAGGACCAAACTGCCAAAAGAGAAGAGATAGAAGAAAGTAAAAGAAAACTAGAGAAAGCTTCAGTACATTCAGATGGATTTCTTTATTTCCTAGGAAAACGCTCAGTTTATCTTTCAAATGAAGAGGGGGCACGAAATTATATATTTTTAAAGTCCTAGGGCAGTAATTAAATGCAAAGCTCTGAATTGTTCCCCACCAAACACACCTGAAAGTGACTTTTTAATTTCTCAGTGTGTTAACACTATTTACATTTTTCTCTTGCTAGCAGTGCTGATGCTACATCCTGTAGAAAGCAAGGTCTTATTTAATTGTTGGATAAAATGCAGTCAGGAAGTGTTTCAAAATCTGAGCCAAGATGAATTTAGCAGAACAGACATCCTTTCCAGTGTCTTGGTTGGGTTCCCAACAGGAAACTAGATAGCCTTAGGAAGGAAAAATATGACATCCTGAACTATCATTCAAGACCTGGGTGCATTAAACTCTTACCTCTTAGTAGCGGAAGAGACAAGCATGTTTTCCCTTGTCTTGGAAAGTTCCTGTCCTGTCCTTGCACACATATGTTTTTGCATTCTGCTAGTGTGATTTGTCAAAATCCATTAATAGGTCTACCAAGAACCTGCAGCTGGAGATAGAAAAATGGCTTGTGTCAGATCAGCTTTCAGATCATCTAACACAGGACTGTCAAACTCAAGGCCCAGGGGCCCAATCCAGCCCTTGGGGTGTTTAGATCTGGTCCACAGGGCCATCCTGGAAACACCAAAGGACTGGCCCGCGGTGCCTCTGCCAGGGAAAATGGAGCTCCGTTTTTGCTGGCAGAGGGTTGCAGGAGGCCGTTGCAGCTGAAAATGGAGGTCAGGGGCCTGTTTTCTCTAGCAGACTGCTCGGGCCACCATAGGTGCCTCCCCAACATGAGTGAAGTCAAGCTGGCCATGCCCATTCCGGCCCCCCAAGGTCAAACACAATCCTAATACTACCCTCAATGAAATCGAGTTTGACACCCCTCATCCATTTTCAAGACATTTGAGCTGGTTTTTGACAGGGCCATAAGTACATGGTGAGGAAATGAGCATAGATCTGATGAAAACAAAACTTTAATTTAATTATAATTAAATATGATTATTTGCCATCAAGTTATTCTCGAACACCCTCTATATCTAACTTTCATATCTTCTAATGGTGCACCCATCCTCACTCTACTAGAGTCCATCCATGTGCTGGTTGTCTGCTTTCCTTCCATCTTTCCAGCAACCGTTCTTTATATGTTTTAGCCACCAGTCCCCTAATCATCTTTGTTGGTCTTCTCTTGCAGGTCTTCTAGACCAACCTCCTGCCAAACCCTGGAAGACAAGTTGTTCCACTGCTTAATAGTTCTCACTGTCAAGAAGTTCCTCTTTGTTTCCAGGCTGGAGTTCCCTCTGATGAGCTCATTAAATACATTTTATTCATTTATTCAATTGATAATTCCAAGGAAATGCATGAGACCGCAGGATGAAAGGAGGGAGTGAAGGAAGCAAGAGACTGCAGGTGATGTTAACTCTGGACAGACAACCTTCAGAATTTGACAAACACTATCAAAGCCTTGCAGAAAAATAAGCCAACTAGCTGACCGCAGCATTTTCACTGCAGCATTTTTATCTCAAGCTGGGTGACTTCATCCAGGTTGTTTGCACTCACACAGAATTTTATTACTCCTGGTTCTACTGCAGGACAGCAACACAAAGGAAGGTTACAGGCATATTCTCTCTGACTGAGAAATTGGTAGATTTTTATCTAACAGGGAGAGAAGCAAAGAAGCCGGAAACAAGTGCAGTTGGGTGAGTGAAATGGGAGAAATCAATATTGAATAGAATAGCTGACAATGTCATCTGGACAGAACCTCTGGGAGGACTGATCTTTAAATTGCTCATCATTATCAAGATGTTTGTATTTTTAATCACCATGACTTAGCGTCTGCTTTTCAGATTCTTAGTCTCTTTTTCACTATCTCTAGAAAGAGGAAAGGCAATCGGTGTCTGCTGTGCCTCGCTGTACAGGGAAGGGCTATTTTTTTTTTTTGGCTTTTAAAAACAGGGCAAGAAATTCCGGTCCCTGCTGTCTTTGGAGGGTTGCAGCTTTTTGTTCAGATTCATTTTTCACTACGGTAATGTCAGGGTTCCAAGTAACACTTCCAACCAAAGTAAAAGTTCAAGGTGAATTTCTTCCTCAAAGTATAAATTTATTGGAGACATCATATCGGCACATCTGGGGACAACCAGAATCTAAAATCCCGTGTTTTCTCCACCCAAATTTCCTTTCCCTCCCTCCATCTCTGCATCACATAGTCCAATCAAATTCACATCCCAATTCCAGTCAACTTCTATCATGCCTTCCCAGGTGTCAGCTGGACGTCCTTGGCTCCCAGGGAAAAGAATGTTGTTATGATTATACACCCCCATTATCTACACCTTCCTCCCTTTTGTTCCCACGGCTAGCTAAACCATCACTGTGGCAGCCCTGCAGATTCTCTCATAGGATGATTATAGGGCTGACAGGTAACTTAACTCTTGGAATAGAAAAATTAGTAACAACTTGCTACATTTAGGAATGTCTCAGCTGACTTTGGTGACTAGTAAGCAAAATGTACTGTGTACTGTGAAGTTCAGAACTGAATAAGCTTCTTGGATGAGAAGCAAAATACTCTCAAAGGAAAAAATGAAGTCCAGTTGCATTTCAGAAAAATCCCCTTTGGGACAATCATGATCTGGATGATCGAGAATCTCCACAGATATTTGCTGCTTGGAATGCAGCTTGGATATATCAAGTATTGTTTTACATATGCGAAAGGGATAACCATGCAAAAGAATCCCATTAAAGTAAAAAAGAAATGGTCAGTCCCCCCAAAATTGGTTCCAGGCCAGAAAAACATGGCACATAAACCACTTGTTCACCCAACAAAAATATTTTTGCCTCCATTTCACATGAGACTTGGATTGATGAAAAAAGATTCATGAAGAAGGACGGTGAAGTTTTTCATTATTTGAGATAGCTGTTTCCAAGAATAACTGATGCTTAGATTAAGGAAGGTATTTTGTGAGTCTATAGGTCAAATACACCATCAATGAAAAGCAGATCAAGGATCTGTTTGTGGAGTTTAAAAAAAAAATCACCTGGAAAACATTCAAGGTTGTTGTTGAGTCTATGGAGATCAGTCATCCAGGTCATAGTTGTCCCAAAGGTGCTTTTTCAAAAGCCAACTGGACTTTATTTTTATTTGAAAACCTTTTACTTTTCATCCTCATTCTCAGGTTCTGATAGACCTGAAGAAACTTCTTGGATGAGAAGCAAAAACTGTTCAAGGAAAAACAAAGTCCAGTTGACTTTTGAAAAAGCACCTTGGGATTAGCAACAACAGAGCACCAAACTATAGCAATAGCGCTTAGACTTATAGTATATACTGCTTTACAGTGCTTTACAGCTCTCTCTAAGAGTCAGCAACTCTGTAAACCCCAACAAATTGTCCCCAACAAACTGGGTGCTCATTTTACCAACCTCGGGAAGATGGAAGGCTGAGTCAACCTTCAGCCTAGTGAGATTCAGAACTGCCAAATTGCAGTCAGCCGACAGTCAGCAGAAGCAGCCTGCAGTACTGCACTCTAACCACTGTGCCACCAAGGCACAATTGACAAACTGGTTGACAAACTTCTTACAGCATTCAAGACCATGAAATGCAAATGTGAATGCAGTAAATGAAATGAAGATTCATTTACTGTATTCACATTTGGACTTCTAGGTGCAATCAATGACAAAACATGGTCAAAAATTTAACCAGGACATTGCCACAATAGAAAAATAGCATCAGGGTAACTGAATCCATCAAAGCTGGCTGATGACATTGCAGAGAGATTCATCAGACACTGAGTACAAATGAAAATCACCAGCAAAACACTTTTGGCCCTCATGCAACATATCTGAAACATTATGCAATTAAATACAGCATAGTCATTAAAAGTTAATTTCATATTTCTCAAAATTCCTGTGTGATGCAGTCATTCTGAAAGTATATCTGTGTTCAGTTTGAAAAGTCTATTATAATCACCAATAGTTTTTCAGAAAGCAAAAAAATTGAAAGAAAAATTGTCCAGTATTATTTCATAGTAGGAGTTTAACCTCAGTTCCAGAAAAGCCTTGTAGTATCAGGGATTGTAAACTTAATATTTGTCTATAGCTTTTTAAGACAGCCATGTCTTTTTTTGGACTCACACAGCTCTTCTCTGCAATAGACTCATGATTGCAGAAAGACACTGTAAGGACCTGCCTTCAGGAAAGCAAAACTCTTGACTCCATTAAGTTGTAAAAACTTGTACTTGGAAAAACTGGTTGCAGTAAAGTCAGGTGGAATCTGAAAAACTCATGCTAAGCCCAAAGCAATTCTTCTTTCCCAAAACCCAACCCCTGATCAGTCCATTTGCAGCCCATGTGATGCTGCAAGGTTGTTTTGAGAACATTGAGGTGCTAGGTAGATAACAGTTCACTTTCAGGGCATGACGCAGTGGTGGTATGCTACCGGTTTGGCCCAGTTCAGCCGAACCAGTAGCAAAAAGTCCTACTGGTTCAGCCGAACCAGTTGTAAAAAAGCCTCTGATGATCAGCTGAGAGGAGAAAGAAAAGTGCAGGATTGGCCTTCCCACCCACCTTCCTTTTTCTCTTCTTTATCCTCTCAGCTGATTGGTGCTGCAGGCCTCAGCTGGTGTGTGGAAAGCTGTGTGCGTGCACAATCACCAACTGGTAGTGGAACAGGTAGGATCCCACTTCTGGCATGACAGCCTTGGAACCAGGCTGGAGGGAGCCCGCTTGCTAATTCCCAAGCAGTTACAGCAAAATCAAAAGCATGTGGAATATGCTAGCAAGCCTTTCTCCCCCCACCCCCATTTCCAACAGAATGGCAGGACACGATAGAGGATCTGACAGACATAGCTATGACAAAGAGTCACAAATAGGTGCTATTTGCATTTGACTGCATTATCTATTTTAAATCTTATCCATATATTTCTTTTTTCTTAAATCCATTTCCCTACATCCAGACTCCCTCAAAACAGTGAATTACTGGCATGAGGATCTTCACTGGGGATATTCATCAATAAATAGAACCCTCTGTACATGGGAGCCTCTGTAAAATATTGCTTTCTGAGCCACCAAATATGCAATTTTTCTCCTAACCATGAAGAACAGAGGTGAATTCTTAGCGAGAAATAACAAAGATTTCAGATGAAATAAACTGGGAGCTGAAACCCAATTTATTTCAATGGAGTTAACTCAAGAGATGTTCCAGATGATTTGCGCCTTTAATGGTGTGGAAGTGAGAAATATCCAGTTATCAGAAGCTTGTATTTATTTTCATTTGTCGAGTATCTGTCTCATTATTATGGAAATGTAAACCACATACAATCTGCTTCTTTTTTAAAAGAAAATTTGCTAAAAAGTAAGTGGCTTCTTCCATTGGTGGAACAGCAATACTTTTGAATTTTGTCATAATAGCTTTTTGCTGTTTTAAACATCTAAAAAGCTTATGGTGTCAGCCATAGAGAAGGTGTACTTTGTGTAGGAGTAATTAGAATGCTGAGGTACCCGTTGTATTGCAGATTTGCAGTCTGCCAGCTTTGTGGCTCTTAAAATAGAAAATACATTATAGTTCAACTTGGGATCTGTACGTTAGGGTAGAACAGAGAAAAATCCAGACTAAATAATTGTATCAGTATCATAATGTACATGCGGGGGCAGTGAGAATAGCTGCTGGAGAGAGATGTCAAATAAAAGGTTATATTCTGATTTCCCCTTCCCCAAACCTGGACCCTTTTGAAATTGTCCTTCATATTTGTAGAATAACAAACTGGGTGGATGATTTCTTTAAATTACTCCAGAACAGGGTTCCTTGACCTGAGCCACTTTAAGATGTGTGAACTTGAACTCTGGGAGTTGAAGTCCATACATGTTAAAGGGGCCAAGGTTGAGAAACATTGATCCAGAGGAAGAAATCCTCCAACAATATTTAGCAAGTACAGGATCCCATTATTAAGAAGCGTGAGTTCTTTTGTTTCTATTGACAAGGAAATTGACAAATTTTGGTATGCTCTTCTCAAAAGCACAGTCAGAATTCTCACCCATTACTGTCTCCTCTTCATTATTTGGATGGTTACCTAGCAGTCTTGAAGAAACTTGACCTTTCTGAACTACTACATGAAACTGTATATATTTCTGTTATATGTATGGATCAAGATGTCTGTTCATCAGTTTCACATCTCCAAATATTGCAATTAATTTCTGAAATGTACAGTATCCCTACATTTGAACACATGCTTTGGAAAAGATAGGTTAAGATTGTAAATTACTGTGAAAATAGAAAGGAATAGAATTCTGGCAATGGAGAACCAAAAATATGCAGTTTTACCGGCCTGTGAATATTATATTTGAAAATAACATTCTGGAGATAGACAGTGGGTCCCTCTGAAATCAATACAATCTCCCAGAGTTGCCTCTTGGATTTCAGCTATAGCTATGGTTGCACAGGCTTTAAAGATTAGTCTTGTCTGTGGCATTCCATTGAAAAAAATGAAAATAATAACCAACTACATAAACATAGAGAAATTTCTAAATAAGATATTTTTACTTAGCATTCTGAAGCATTGTCTATGGATATTCTCAGTCATCCATGATTGTCCCAAAATGCTTTTTCAAGAAGCAACTAGACTTTCTGGTTTTTCTTTGAAGATGTTTTGCTTCTCATCCAAGAAAGATCTTCAATATTTTCAAAGAAAAACCAGAAAGTCCAGTTGCTTCTTGAAAAAGCACCTTTGGGACATTCTGAAGCATTGTTTTGTTATACTTGAAGCAAACAAGATGGAGACAGAGATTCTGAATGAAATCAGAACTAATACAACTCAGTCTCAGGTACTAAGCTGGCAGTAATAGCTAACACCCAAGAAGAAAGGCTCAAGATCCAGATGGATCTTGACAGACTAGAACACTGGACCATATCTAACAACATGAAATTCAATGTAGAGAAAAGTAAAACCCTACACTCGGGCAAGAAAAACCAAAAGTACACATATAGACTGGGTGAAACCAGGCTCAATAGCAATAACTGTAAGAGGGATCTTGGAGCCTTAGTGGACAACCAGCTAAATATGAGCCAGCAGTGTGCAGCAGCAGCCAAAAAAAGCTAATGCAATCCTAAATTGCATTAACAGAGGTATACAATCGAGAGCAAGTGAGGTACTAATATCACTCTATAAAGCCTTAGTAAGACTACACCTAGAGTACTGCATCCAGTTTTGTTCACCACACAATAAACAGATGTTGAGAGTCTGGAAAAAGTATAGAGAAGAGAACCAGGATGATTAGGGGACTGGAGACTAAAACGTATGAAGAACGGTTACAGGAACTGGGCATGACTAGTCTAGTGAAGAGAAGGACCGGGGAGACATGATAGCAGTGTTTCAGTATTTGAGGGGCTGCCACAGACAAGGAATAATGGATGGAAGCTGAATAAGGAGAGATTCAACCTGGAAAAAGGAGAAACTTTCTGACAGTGAGAACAATCAACCCATGGAACATCTTATCCTCAGAAGTTGTGGGAGTGCCATCACTTGAGACTTTCAAGAAGAGATTGGATTGCCATTTGTCAGAAATGGTGTAGGGTCTCCTGCTTGGGTGGGGGATTGGACTAGATGACCTATAAGGTCTCTTCCAGCTCTGATTATCTGTTATGTTATCAGTCCCCTATAACCCATATAGCTGGCTTACAATCAGTTATTTTCTCTCAACGCAACCAGTTTCAATTGAGGGCTATTTCTAATTTCAACTATTGCCTTATTTTAGAGACAACATCTTGGCTGCAGAAATTTTTTTACCTAATCTTAAGATCTGTTAGTTAATCTTTGCCACAACAAACATTGACTCACTCTGACATCTGCTAATATAATTTGATTTATATAAATCCTATGGAGCTACCACAGTAAATAAAGTTTGCAAAGATTTTGATGTATGGCAAAATTAAGGCAACAGGGTAATATGTCCAACTAGCCAGTTAAAACCTGATGCTTGAAATCAAAATGCTGACTGCAACTAGTACAAATAAAACCAACACAAATGACATGGAATTAATTCCCCTATTCATTTATAACTCTGCTGTCACATTTAACTCTTCAATTGACTTTGTTGATAGTGATAAGAACCTACAAATATCATGTAACTTTTAATGAACAATTTCCTAATAGAAATATATCCACTTTCTCTTCTCAAACTTCTCTTTGATGCTACTGCTTATATAGAACTAATCCAAACAATTGATAGAGGTTATATCAACAGTTCAGTCTTGTCACACTACTAGTTTAATAGCACAATCCATAACTAGGATCTTATCTATTCTTCACATAGATAACTCATAGTCATATCTATGATGGATTGTATCTACGGAGGGAGAGGTGGTATGATAGAGTATAGTGAAGAGGCAGTTTCCCAGGATGAAAGGATCATGTTTTAAGAATGTGTGTGAGAGAGACAAAAAACAACACAGCCCAGAGCTGGATTGGAAAAAGAGAAAGAGATCTAGGGTATCCACTCCCTAGAATCTCCCAGGGAACTATATGTTTAGTCTGGCAAGATTCTGTCTATTGGGTATGAGCAAATAAAGAAGTGGACTTTGGCTAGATTCTTCTATATCGTTTTTGGGCTAGGCCTGATAAATATGGTTCATGTTTTCTGTTCTGTATCAGTTGACTCCCGTAGGCATGATTCTGTCTAGACACTTATAAAACCTCCAATGTGCCAGTGCACATTCCAAATTCTACCTATGGTGGTGACAGAAGTCTCGCCCTGCATATATATTTTAAGTGAGCCCTATTCCTTTTCCATTGAAAACATTCACTTATGAAGATAGTGATAAGTCAACATGTTTCTCCTTATAAATGGCTTCAGTTATGAATTGTTGCAGATAAGGAACAAAACCAAACCAGACTAGTTATTTTGTTTAAATGGTAACTCCTCTCCTCTGCATTATATATCCTGAGTACATATGTTAACAAGCAATTAACTCTGTCTCCCATCAAACCTTCCCCCTGTATACAACTTCCAGGAGATTTTGCTTGGCTTTCTATAGAACAAATAAACCATCCAGGCCAAAATTAATAAGCCAGCATTAAAAAGAATACAAGCAACTTCCTTAAATAAAGAAGACAAAAAGAAGGTGTAACCTTAAGAAGAAATGCAGGCATTTAAACATTTATACCTGACAATACTACCCAAAATAAAATCAGCACAGAAGAACATCATTCATTGGGGAACCTTCTTAATATAGTTAAGACATGTTGACCAGCATGTAACCTCGACTTACTGGTGAGGGAAAGGAGCCAATAATATCCTTATTTCAATTCACTGGAAGCTAGCCATTTCTGAAGATTTATGAAAAATATCAGTGCAGAAATTCAATATGAATAAACTCATTTAGGACTCTACCAATAAACAGAAGAGCTGGAAAGAAATTTGTACACCAAAAACATACTTTTGAGAATCCTGAGGTTCACAGCCCAGAAAAATGCATGTGAAAGCATGTGTGGTGGATTATAAATGGGAATAACACTAAACCAAACTACACAAAGCTCTTTTGTTGTCACTGGCAAAAAAAAAATACTTGCAGAAGATGCAAACATGAGAAAAAACTCACACAGTAGGTAGGTAGACAGATAGACAGAGATAGATAGATGATAAATACCACTAAAAAGAGCATACAAAACGCTTGCTAGATAAATTCAAATCTGTCTGGAATCCGCACTGCATATCAGACATTAATACAATTGAGAGAATCCAGAAATATTTCATGAGAAGAATCCTCCACTCCTCTACTCACAATAGAATATCATATGCCTCCACAATTGAAATTTTAGGCTTAGATAACTTAGAACTACGCGGCCTTCAGTCTGACCTAAGCATAGTACATAAAATTATCCATTACAAAATCTTACCCATCCAATGACTACTTCAGCTTCAACCTCAACAATACATGAGCACACAATAGATACAAACTCAGGGTAAACCGCACAAAACTCAATTGCAGGAAATACAACTTCAGCAACAGAGTGGTCAATGTCTGGAATACTCTACCTGGCTCTGTGGTTTCTTCCACTAACCGCAAACACTTTAACCTCAGACAGTCTATTGTTGACCTCACCCCATTCCTAAGAGGTCTATAAGGGGCGTGCATAAGCGCACCAACGTGCCTACTGTCCCTGTCTTAATGTTCCCTTTTATTTGTATCTATTTCATGTATTGATAATCATGTTTATACTTATATATATTATCAAATGCATGCTTCACAAAACAAACAAATAAATAAATGATAGATAGATAGATAGATAGATAGATAGATAGATAGATAGATAGGAAAGTAGATAGATATAAATGGATGGATGGATGGATGGATGGATGGATAAGTAGATATGATAAAGATAGATATTGATAGGGATAGGAATAGGGCTAAAGAGGCAGACAGACAGACAAATAATGAATGAATGGATGAGCAAGCAAGCAGGCAAACAGGTAGATAGTTGCATACACAGATTCACGTACAAAATATTTACATACATTATTCCTGGGTTAATCATAAATGATGGTTTTGAATTAATGTTTCATTGATTTAAAAACAAAATGCTGTCAAATATGGAAAAGATGTAACAATTCTTTTACAAAATCCTGCTGGTCTACCCAAGACATATACTGATAATAACCAAGCTATAAGTGGTAAGCTTCCTCCTTTCTCCCTGTCCCACCTCAGTAATTTTAGGTTTAACAGAAAGAAAAGTTGATGGCAGAAGCTTTAAGATGGATCATTTAATTTTCAAGCATGGCTTTTATGAGGATGCAGCATTTTTAAAGAAAAGGGCCCTGGACTGTCTCTAATTTTGAGAGAGCAGGGTATTTTTTACAACAGTTTTTGGTTCATTTACAAGCAGGGAAATCAAGCTCTTTAACTGAAAGGTCTTTGTGTTTGGCTTAATCCATGCTGCTACGCATTGCCATTCAAGGACATTTGAAGAGCGAATATTATATCTTTATAATATTATAATAACCATTACCATCATAGGTTTGGAAAACTAATTAAAGCTTATGGACCATTATAAATTTTACATGGAGGTCTTTAGAGAAAAAAACTATAATGAGAGATATAGACTAGTAAAAGGCGATGTTTCTCTCTATAAAGACAAAACAGCAACAACAACCCTTCACTTCCCTCCCTTCCAATCCCTTCTTCCTATCTTGTGAACTAGATACTCTAAATTCTCATCATAAACTCTTCTTACATAAATGGTTCACCTATTTCCCAAAACAGATGAATTGAATCAATTTACTAAATACATTTATTTAATTTAGTTAGAATATAGTTAGAATATAGTTAGGTTGAGTTGGGCAGCTATAGAAATTGAATTAATATTTACTTATTAATTCAATTTTTATAGCTGTCAAACTATGCAATTTACTTCCTATTCTTGCTCTAAGGGATTTTGATGATGGGGTATTAAATATAGTCTTACTAGCTAATAACTCTTTAGCTAATACAGGGAAAGTGTGGCTGACCAGAACTTTGAAAAAATGTCTCATATAAAGTCAGGTATTTAGGTCTAGATAGAGGTGGATTTGTAAATTCATTTATTAAAATGTTAATGTAAACATACTTAATTTTAAATTAATCCATATGTGAAATTATCCAACCAGTGGTGGGATTCAATTTTTTTTATTACCGGTTCTGTGGGTGTGGCTTGGTGGGCGTGGCAGGGGAAGGAGCCTCGGTGGCACAGTGGTTAGAGTGCAGTACTGCAAGTTACTCCTACTGCAATTTGACAGATCGAATCCTACCAGGCTCCAGGTTGACTCAGCCTTCCATCCTTCCAAGGTGGGTAAAATGAGGACCCAGATTGTTGTGGGCAATATGCTAACTCTGTAAACCACTTAGAGAGGGCTGGAAAGCACTATAAAGCAGTATATAAATCTAAGTGCTATTGCTATACTGTAAAATCTCCAGTCAGAGGTGGTATTTGCCAGTTCTCTGAACTACTCAAAATTTTCGCTGCCGATTCTCCAGAACTGGTCAGAACCTGCTGAATACCACCTCTGGATCCAACAAATAAGTTAAAATGCCACCACATCTTGACATTTGTACTTCTGCAATGCAGTTTTCTGGTTATAAGACAAATACAAATTACATAAAATAAGACCACTTTACCGAAGAAAATTCATCTTATTAAAATAAATACATCAATAAACAAGCAGGAACATAAAAGCTATTTGAGTAGTTAGTCAAAATTATTGTTTCTTGGAAGTCACTGTGCAACAAACTTTTTGGAATCTGATAAATTTGTATAAATTCCTTGAAATCAGGCGGTTCCTTATACCTTCCTTCCTTCCATTTCCTATGATGTAAATATCACAATGCCAGAGCAGCTTCAGAGAAACTTGAAACTTTGGGGATACCTCAATCATACTTTAAAATCCATTTGAAGATTGAAAGTTTCAGAAGACCTGACAGGTGTCTAATATAATCACTTGGGGTCTATGTGAATTTTTATTGAATCTTCCCCCATTTTGGAGGAACTGAGGAATCTAAGGAGTCCAGGAGTCTACGTGGAACTTACCATCCTTCCTTTATTTCTTCTTTTAGACCAAAAAAATAAAATAAAACCCAGAATTTTTTAATAAAATGATGGCCAATATTATCTAATCTATTATTATCTATGTAGATAGATAGGGCTTTCATAGATAGGAAAGAGAGATAGAAAGACAGAGAGAGAGAGAGGGAGAAAGAGAAAGAGGGAAGAAGGGAGGGAGAGGGGGAGAGAGAGAGAGAGAGAGTTTCAGTGACAGTCAAGTTGTAGTAGGGTTTGTTTTTAATCTCAGATGCTAAATTAATTTCTGTTCTTGAGTGTTATGCATTTTAATATATACATTATAGGTGGTATTCAGCAGGTTCTGACCAGTTCTGGAAGACCGATAACGGAAATTTTGAGTAGTTCAGAGAACCGGCAAACATCACCTCTGACTGGAGACTTTACAGTATCCTTCCCCTGCCACGGCCACCAAGCCATGCCCACAGAACCAGTAGTAAAAAAATTGGAATTCCACCATTGATGTACATGGTTATGTTTGGGTACACATATGTACAGTATATACCACTTCTTGCTTTACCAGCAAAATATCCTGGTCTAGCTAGCCAAGGAAAGTCCGTCCTAATACTTGATTCCTTGCTACTCTGAGCCTTAAGCTGAAAAAAGCCAGATACTTACTTTGATGTACTTTGCTAAAACTCCCTCCAAAAGGTATATAAAGCATTTTGGTAATTAAGACTTATAGATTCATAGGCCAAGTTCTCAGCCAAAGCGTTTGAAAAGCCCTCTGCTGAACTGTACTTCTAAAAAGAAATTATGTTATAAATTATTTTTATGGAATGTTCAGATGTTAAATGAATGTTTAGGTTGCAGTTCACAGACGCCTCCCTCCCTTGGAAAATAAATGTTTTCATTTCCCAGATTTCTCTTGGTCAGCATTTCTAAGTTTAAAAGGGAAAAAAAAAAAGACCAACTTCCATGGGTAAATGCCAGTAGAGACAGCTGTATTTCATTATTGAACACTTCTGGTGCTATGTTTGGCACCAATCCTATTTATATTTCAGGCAAGACTTCATTTGCATCTTCAAAAGATTTTAAATTTAAGCTTAAAATGGGTGATCTGATTGGTAATAGAGCCCATCCCTTCCTCTTTCTTTTTTAATTAATGGGCAAATGAGAGTGTTGCATTTTAATGCAAGGGAGGAATTCCAATCTGCTCATTCTAATACAAGAACAATATTTCTAAAACTGTTGTTTCAAAGACATGGATTTGGGTTCATTTCAGCTTTTTTTTTTTTGGGGGGGGGGGGGGGGTAATTGTTTATTTGACTTCTTACATAGGTAAAGTTAGATTTATACAGTTGGAGCAGGTCATTTAGCTATCAAAAGCATTCTTCTGCTCAGTCCAAGAATCGAGATTAAAGATGGATTAAAATTCCTAGATTGATGGTTGGCTGTTTGTTTTCTGGAGTCCTTGGTGCTTTCTGCGCTTGTTGTTTGCAGGCATTTTGTTACATAGGTTACATCATCAGTGCCAGTGAGGGTGGGGTTTGCCCCCTGGTTATATACAGCAGCATGTCTTGTTAATACTGGTGGGCTGTGGTTTTCTGCTTGGTAGCTCCTAGATTAGGGTATTGTTTTCTGCTTGATTGTTTATCTGTTTTGCTGATGTTCAGTTGCTAAGTCATAACTGACACTTCATGACCCCATGGATCATAGCAAGCCAGGTTCTCCTGTCCTTTACTATCTCCTGGAATCTATTCAAATTGTCTGGTGTTAATCCCTGCTTATCTGGGTATTGCTGGTGGAGAAAACATGTTCTGGTCTTTTCTCTCTCTCTCTCTCCTTCTGAGCCTTTTTTAATTATCTCTTTTTAAAGTTTTATTATCTCTTTTAAAAGGCTTGTAAATGTGATTTACCTCTATATGTCTATTGATGGCTGATTTATTTGAGTGCCTAGATTCTAAGAATTCCCTTATCCTTTACTTTTTTTTATGTAGCTGATCTAGGGCGCTGACATTTTCCCAGTTGGTTACATCTACCTGTTCTAATCTTGATCATATCCAGTAAAGGAGAGCCTATTATTTTCCGGGTGGTTGATGCCACTGTGAACTACTTTTACTAGTAGGAAGTTCCTCCTAATACTCAGTCAGAATCTCTTCATTTAAATCTAAGTCCATCATTCCATGCTTTGCACACAGGTCTTGAGTGCTTTTGGTATGACATTTTTCAGAAGTTTGAAAATATTTATCATATCCCCCCTTGTCCAAATCTCTTTTTGTCAAGGCTAATCAAAGCTTGTATGGTTACCCCTGAATTATGTAACTTCTGTCCCATTAACAATTATAATTTAATACCAACTTTGGGAGGGCATAGGCATTCCATTTGTGGCATTTAAAGCTTTGTAGGCTTCTGCTATTATGTATTAAACACTGTATTACCACCCTGAATTATTTTTTCTTCAGTTGTTTTATTGTATATTTATAAAATTTAATACTGTTGGTATTCCAAACATAGAACTATCTCCCTAAGCAAGTTATCTAGTGTCTTCATTGTTTGCTTTTTAGTGGGCAGCTAAGATTCTGTTTTGTTTAATTATTATTTAATTTAATAACTCATTAATAGAGATTACCACTTTTACACTTTTTCTGCTATCTTGTGTGAAGGGGATTTTAAAAGCTTTTTCTTTTTTGTTTTTGCATTTTTGGATAGCACATTGCCTCAGGGGCCTATCAATCAAAAGGTGATCCAAAAATATTGGACAGAACATTCTATCTATGTGGTCACTAAGAGTTGACACCGACTTGATGGCACATAATCAATCAATCACAATCCTAATATTAAGTTGAAGTAACTAGAGCTATTCAGAGTTGAAACGAGGATGGGTGAAGAGACTTTTCACATCTCTCTTTTCTTTTCTGTTTAATATTTATTGAGCTGTAGTGGTGCAGTGGTTGGAGTGCAGTACTGCAGATTACTTCTGCTGACTGCTGACTCCTGATTGCCAGCAGTTCAGCAGTTCAAGTCCCACTGGCTCAAGGTTGACTCAGCCTTCCATCCTTCTGAGGTGGGTAATATGAGGACCCAGATTGTTGGGAGCAATATGCTGACTCTGTAAAACTGCTTAGAGAGAGCTGTAAAAGCACTATGAAGTGGTATATAAGTCTAAGTGCTATTGCTATTTCTATTGTTTCTAATGTACATCACTAAAAAGAGGAGACCACTTCTTGAGCAGATTTAACTTGTTGTCATGTTTTTGTATATAGGAAGCTGCATAGTGCATAGATTCTAAGACCCCATCATATCTCCTTTGGAAGTTTTCCATAAAGGGAATTTCCCTCCTTTTTGGGAAGGAGAAAACATCAGAATTTGCTTATCAACTTGCTTAACAAAACAAGCAATAAAAATCAAGGGAGGGGGAGAGAATTTGGTGGAAAGGCAGCCACAGTGATATGATATTGTCTGAATTCATCCCATTTGATTTCAGAGGAAAGAAATTGATATTCCATATCTTATAGCTGTTTAAGAATACTATTCTAGTCACTATGAGAATGTAGCTAGATGTGATCTGATCTGAACTTCTGGACTAAGGTTCAGGTCAGAATAAAGTCAAAACTATTTTGAATAATAGGATTTATATATCAAATAATATAAAATGTACCAGGCAGAAATCCATCTGGTGTATTGGTACCAGATTCCGTGCCTGAATTTGAGGAAGAACCATGATTTGTATAGGTGGATTAATCACAATTTCATCAGGAGATCGTCATCAGTATGGAACTTCTTCATCTTGATTGCCATTGGCAGGCCTGTCCACATATGCCTAATTGTATTTTCATTCCTTATCTCATTCAGGTTGCATCAGGGGTGGGATTCTCCAGATTCGCACCTATTCGCTAGAACTGGTGGTTAACATTCTAAGCAGTTCGGAGAATCGGTTGTTAGAAGAAATTAATGGCTTAATCCTGTAAGGAAGGCAGGAAGGAAACTTTCTGGTGTTGCTTACAGAAACTGCCTTTCCATTAACCCTTATTACATTCTTGGCAGGACTAGACTTCCTGTCTCAGTAACATCTCTTGAGATTTTTTTCCCCTCCTTTGCTGGTACTTTGCTTGTGTGGAGTGACCATTCAAAGTTACAGTGGCACTGAAAAAAATGACTGATGACCATTTTTCACACTTACGACTATTGCAGCATCCCCACAGTCACGAGAGGCCAGACGAGGAGATGCGTGCCTCGATGTGAGTGATGTTGAGTTGGCCATGCCCAGCCAGTCACATGACCACCAAGCCACACCCACCAACTAAGCCACACCCACAGAACCAGTTGTTAAAAAAATTGAATCACACCCCTGGGTTGCATGATGTTATCACTTCTTCCTTGCTGTGTGCTTTTCCTTGTTTCTTTCTTCTGAGGACAAAGGAAGGAAAACACTGAAACCTGAACAAGGAAGAAAGTAGACATACAGTATATTGCAGGCATAACTGTTGCTATCAACTAGATTGACAAGTTATAAATGTTTTGCAGGATAGATGTGATGTGTAGATTGTGGAGTGGTGCTGTGGCCTAGAGGCGGAGCTCTCACCTCACAATCAGGAGGCTGTGAGTTCGATCCTAGATAGAGGCAGATATTTCTCTCTCTGAGCACAATGAGAATATATCTGCTGAACAAAACTCCGCATTGGCGATAGGAAGAGCATCCGGCCTTTAAACACTCTGCTAGCTCCATTCAGTTGCCCAGATTCTACCCCACAAGGGATTATGGGGTCATTAAAAGATTACAATGATAATGTGATTGTAGATTGTGAAGCCATTGTTTTCTATGTGCATGCTGTTCAAAGGATGCCTTTTTTCTTCCTATAAATTCTATATTCTAGTCCCATTTTTTAATATGAACATTTTTCTTTCACAGCTTAATGGAAACAAAGCTCCAGATAATAACTGCTCACTTATACTCTGGTCTCCCTCTGCTCTACTCACTCAATATATCTCTTCTACAAGCAGCATTTAAGTTCTAAGGTTGGATTGACTTCTATAATGGTAGAACAGATTCTTTTAGGCATGTGTGTATGGGTGTACTGAAAATGAAGGTAAATATGCATGTCCCAGATAATGTTGCAGAATGTTCTACCATAAATACAAACATATCAGAGGTTTTGGTCACCACGATATAAACAAGATGTTGAGACTCTAGAAAGAGTGCAGAGAAGAGCCAACAAAGAGGGACTATTTCTCAAAATTTCTCAAAAACTTCAGATTCAATGATTTTGGAATATAATTGAAAGCAACACCGACTTCTTTAAGCTTCATTCAGACAAAAAGGAATGTAAATTTCAAATATTTTTTCTTCCATGGTTTTGAGTGACACAAGTTCTTTACTTATAATAGTAACTAGCTAAACATCTGAAGGATTGAGCATGTCAAATTTGGGGAGGGCCTGTTTTTATTTTAAACATCCCAATATAGAACTTATGATCTCAGTATCTGCTGGGTAAAAGACCACAGCACACCTACTTCAAGGTCAACGAACGTTGCCTTATTTTTTTTTCAGAGACAAAACAGTGACTGAGCACTTCATTCCTAAGACAGAAAAACTTTCTCCTGGGTGGTCTGTCTAGGCCATCCATTGGAAACTACAGAAGAACATACACTGAGGTTGAATCTATCAGAAGATTGCCATCGAAAGAGAGAACAGAATGCCTCTGAATCAACACAACGTTAGGTTCCGTAAATATCGCCGGCCCTTTGGCTTTTGCAAACGTATCTATTTAGACTAGAAGAAGTATTTATGAAGGGAGGAAACTGGCCTGCCCATACCACCCAGTGCGATTACTATTAAAAATACCAAGCTTTCATTTTTGGTTGCCTGTAACCTCTGAAGGTTAGAGGAACAATGGAATCCAAATGTTTCCTTGAGTGTGTTGTTATGATTGGATTTACGAGAGAGCCCATCTGCAACTGTCCACCCTTATAAAGAACCTTGGAAAAGCAAACAGCCCATTTTCTCTGAGCAATCAGTATACAAAGTAGAGCACAATTAAGCCCACTGTGTTCATCTGTTTTCAACCAATTGTGATTAGCAGTTCCCAAAATGATTCTTCAGTGAATCATTTTTAAAATTAATGAAAAAAATATCTATGCACCCTTTATGCTCCCATCCATCATTACAATATTGATTGTACAGACCATCTATGTAACTCAAAACGAAGAAGAAGTACAGCTTGAGTTTAGGAAACTGTCTTGGAGCAATGAGTCCATCTGAGCTGCTATTGACTCTGATTGATGGGGCTTCATCAGTTTTATAGACAGAAGTCTTTTTCATCGCATATTGTTTGACCCCGTTCAATACAATGTCTGGGGTTAATGCTAGGGCCTTCTGAGTCAAAACATGTGCCCTAATTCCTCTCTCAAAATGTCTCAGTAATAATTTGCCTGTTTTTATTAACAACATTACCATGCTGTTAAAATGGCAAATTACAAAATTCAGAAGGATCCATGTAAGACGGTCTCACATTTCAAGGCTTAAGTTACCCATTTCCTTAGGGTCTTGCGAAAGAATAAAGTGGAACAACGACTGATGACCTTCTTTTACCGGTCCACAACAGAAAGTGTCCTTACATATTGCTTTCAGTGTGGTATGCTGGCTTGACAGCCGTGGATGGAAAGACATTACAGAGGATGGTGAGCACAGCACAAACATCATGGGCTGTTCCCTGATACCACTAGATAACATTGCTAGGGTTCACTGTCTTAGAAGAGTGAGGAAAATTCTCAGGGATGACTCACATCCCTATCAGCATTTCTTCACTCTCCTACCATCGGGTAGAAGATATAGAAGCATAGCCAGCCGCACCAACAGGCTGAAGAACAATTTCTACCAGTGGGCTGTCAGACTTCTGAATGGAAAATAACTTCATGTCAACATAATATGACAGACTTGCAGGGCTGGTGCATTGTGCAACAAGGTCAGATAGGGTAATAAGATTGGGTCTGGGTTAGGGACTTCTGTCGTCATTGTGAGTTGGGTGTGGGGGAGGGGATGCATGAAGGGAGGCTCAGCCAATCTCATTGTACACATGTTGTACTCTGACAATAAAGATAATAATAATAATTTTCCCATGAGAACTAGTCTCCTCAACCTATAGCTTGTTAGGGAATTCTGGGAGTTGAAGTCCACAGGTCTTAAAGTTGGATACTCCTGACCCATGTCCTTCCCTTTGTCTCATGGTTGAAAGCAGTACTCTAATCTGCTCTATGGAGTAGAAGCAATATATGGCTTCCTGTCCTTTTTTAAAAAAATCTGGATATATGGGCAGTAATTCAAAGAAAAGCTATCTTCTCTTTAGAGACAAACTTCTCTAACATTCAGTTTCTTTTATTCTCCTTTTCATGTTTTAGTTGTTGTTCCTTTATCTTCTTCTCTGAATTTCAAATAAGGCCATGATCCTTCATCAGTAGATTAATTAACTAAATTTTCTTTATCAAATTAAAATTTTACCTCAGTTGAACTATAATTGGTTAATTAATCAGAGCTCGAGGATCAAATTAGATATCAGTGACAACATCCAACATGGCAACTCTAGTGATTAGTGATTTGGGGCTAATGGGAATAAAAGGCAGGTCTGCCCAGTTAATTATTTTCATGATAAAGTTTGTTTTCAGTTTTTAGATTCTGCTGAGGAAAAAAACTTTAATAAAATAAAACAAAATTGGGAGTAAAACTTTAATAAAATTAAACAAAATTGGGAGAGATATTTGAGGGACAAGCAGACTGAGATAAACTTATTATGTTCATATCCTATTAAAAAGATTTGATGGACAGATTCATCTCAATCTTTAGAGAACCTGTTTCGTTATTGCAGAAACTGGTAGGATAAAACATCGGTGATGTCCTTGAATTCTTCTGTATTCTTCTCTTTATAAATGTAGATTTGTTCCTAGGTATTTCATTTATTGATTTGATTTGTACCTGGCTTTTCTAAGCAAGCAAGAATTCAAGGTGATCCAAAACAAAATCCAAGAAGTTAAAACCTAATTAAAATTAAAATTGACCCACAATTTAAGAATGGCTTCTTAAATATTATAATTATTATAAGGTCAGACTCATAGGAAACATAGGAAAGAGTTTAATCACTATGTCATTTGACTTTTTGGCATTGTTATTCTTAGCTGCAAAATCTTCTACAGTCATAGTCTAAGCGAGGAGCCCAGGAACATCACTGTCCTTGGAGAACTTTCTTGATATCCATAAGATTTCTTGGCCTACTTGTCAGTGGTGGTATGCTACTGGTTCAGCCTGGTTCAAATGAACTGGTAGTAAAAAAAAATCACTACCAGTTCGGCCCAACCAGTAGTAAAAAATATCCTCCAATCAGCTGAGAGGATAAAAGACCGAAAAGTGCATGGGAGAGTCACTCTTAGCTTTTCATTTCATCATCCTCTCAGCTGATTGGCTTGTTAGGGGGGCACGCATTAGGGTGCATGCACGCACACACAATCACCCACTGAACCAGTAGCAACTAAGGTAGGATCCCACTACTGCTAACTTGCTTATTTTTATTTCAGTACCTCATTGTACAATAATAATTTTCCTGGCATACGCATGTTTCTGCACAAATTTATAATTCTGTAAATGCTGGGCCTCCTTAAGCATTACTGAATTTGGGGCAGAGAATCAAGAGTCATTTCGAAAAAAGGCCATAACTTTCACATTCCTCGGTTGACTATCTGTTGCTGAATTTCTACAGCACTGAAATTGAATTAGATTTGATCCTCATCAAATTGAGTCACACAGTCACACATTTGCATGAGTTTGACTTTTCAATGTCCTACATGACTTGGAGAAAATAGAGAAAAATATATAGGAGAAAAGGGTTTAATCGTTTTTATTAAGACTCAAGGTTGACGCAGCCTTCCATCCTTCCGAGGTGGGTAAAATGAGAACCCAGATTGTTAGGGGCAATATGCTGACTCTGTAAAACTGCTTAGAGAGGGCTGTAAAGCACTGTAAAGTGGTATATAAGTTTAAGTGCTATTGCTATTATATCCACCATACAAAGTTGGCCACAATCTGTTCAGAGCAAAATACTTCTCCTTTATGGTAGATGAGAATTAAAAATTCTAGAATATATTTTTTCCCTTCTATTCTCTTCAATTAGTTGCATTTGCATGAAACAAGCCTTCCTTCCTTCCTTCCTTCCTTCCTTCCTTCCTTCCTTCCTTCCTTCCTTCCTTCCATTTTTACAAAACTCAAAGTGGTAAACGCACTTCCTCCTATTTTCCCTACAACAAGGTTGAGAGACAGGGACTGGCCCAAAGTCACTCAGATGGCTTTCATGGCTAAGGCAGGTCTTGAACTCAGTTTCTCATTTCCTAGGCTGGTGGTTTAATGTCTAGACCAAACTGGCTCTCCTTTTCTATTTCCCAGCATTAATTATCTTTTTCCAACACCTCATGGATGTTGACCTATGGATACATTACAACATTTGTCTCTTCCAAGTCCTCCGCCGCTATTCTTTCATGTGCTAATCTGCAGCATAATTCTTGATTGCTTGTTTCTTTACCATAGATCAGTGGTGGCAAATATTTTTCGGCTCCCATGCCGATAACTGTGGTGCACACTCATGCGCTCGCGCTTATGTGCCAGCACCCTGAAGGCAATGCCGCCCCCACACCCCTTGTGCATGCTCGCACGATCACCCCTCCACACACTGCATGTCTCTGCGCATGCACATGAGATCCCTCCATGCACCGCACATCTCTGCACATGTACACATGTCTCCTGCACACCCCCGCCCCCCCTGCGCATGCGTGCCAGATACCCGACAATCAGCTGTCGGGTGGCAGTGGCACACATGCATGCGCAGTGGGGCTCTTCCAGGCGAGCTCTCGCGTGCCGGCAGAAGTGGCTCAGCAGAAGTGGCTCAACACGGCGATAGATGGTTTAACCTAAAAGACAGAAGCTACCCATTAGTTTGATATCTTCATTGTCATTTTTAAGTCTGGTCATAGTTTGGTCTTCTTTATATTTAATTTTAGTTCCATACTTAGTGTATGTATTTATGTATTTATTTATGTATTCATGAAAGTCTGTAGAGTTTTTCAGGCATCCAGGTTATTGTTGTCCCAAAGGTGCTTTTTCAGGAGGCAACTGGACTTCCTTGTTTTTTCTTTTGAAGACATTTTGCTTCTCATCCAAGAAGCTTCTTCAGCTCTGGCAGGATAGTGGAGAATGGAAGGATTGATATTCCTTGCAGACAGCTGGTCACTTGCATTCTTTTAGAGGGTCGTTGATGCCACTTGGAGGTTTATCTGTGCCCTCAGGGTCACCTGAGTGGTGCTCCTGGTTCCTGAAGTCTGTGATTTTTTTCGCTGTGGAAATCCATTCCTACTCCCACACCATTCAAAGGGTGCTCATCCCAAATTGTGTAGCTAAAAGTCTGTAGAGATTTTCAGTTATCCTTTTTCAGGAGGCAATGGGACTTTCTTGTTTTTTCTTTTCCTTCTCATTTTGCTTCTCATCCAAGAAACTTCTTCAGCTCTGGCAGGATAGTGTATTGATAAAAGGGAAAAAAGATAGATGAAGCAAATTTAACAAAAGTTAAAATGCCTGAAAAATAGGAGGGAGGAATGTTGTTCAAGTTACCCTTTATCTCTGAGTCCAGATACCTGCATAGCTTAATTTTCAGCTTCAACAATGAAAATTCAGTGCACAAATTTGCTGGAGCAAACATGTGACAGCTGCTGACAGACTGTAAAACTAATTATCACTTTTAGAACTTATGACTGATGGGACCATTGTTCACCTTGCAGAATTATATTATTGTATAACAATATTACACAGCATATATGCAGACACAAGTTGTGAATACCAATAATCTACCCTGCTTTCATTAACACGTTTGGCATAGTTTCTATTCATTTGACTCACTGGGCAAAATATGCACATATTGCAGATTTAAAATTCAAGTCATATGTTTTCAATAGAAGAGAGAATCACATCCCCAGCAATATAGGCTGGGCAACTCTAGCAGGTCGCTGTATATAAACAGGGAGAAAACCCACACACTCACTACTACTGATGATATTACCTAGTTGGGTAATGAAACGTCTGCCAGGAAACAATCAGGTTTAGAGAGCATCAGGAACTCTGCAAGTCATAAGCTTCTGTGGAGGGGGGAAGGAATTTTCTTTTGCTAAGCAAATAACCAATTATTCTGAAAGAATAAGGTTTTAAACTATAGGCACATCTATCCATAGTTCTATTAGTGCATCTAGGGATAACAGGTTTAGGAATGGGTAGCCTAGAACATGATAAAAACAACAGCTGCTTTCCTGGTTCCTTCTTTTTTAAGCAATGGACAACAGCAACAAAACATTAAACTGGGGCTGAAACCACTGTGTGTTGGATGAAAAATACTAACACTACTTCCAACTTGGTGAACATTTTCCCCATGCAGCATCAGCCAAGCTCAAAGTAGAAGTCATGCCATGAAACAGAAGGAGTTTGGGTTTTGAGCCACTCCTTCCTCAGACCTTATTGCCTGGAATCAAAAAGTAAAGCTAATTTTGATTTAGAGAGAATGTGGAACCATGGTTAACCTACTAATTTTAATACTTGTAATGGTCACAGATTATACTTAAAAAATTTCTACTTTAATCCACTCGGTTTGCATCAAGTGCAATACAGTGTAGCCCATAAAACAGAAATCTTGAGAACCGTAGTTTGACTTATCCCCAAATTTTGCCACTTTCAAATAATGCTATGACGTCTTGAGAATTCCATCTATTTTCTCTTAGCAGTAATTTTGAACTTACTCTAATGGTGCAACATGCTACAGTCATAAACTTATAGTTTGGTTTGGGTTGATTTGGGTTGGTTTGGGTTGGTTTGGTTTGGTTTGGTTAGGTTAGGTTAGGTTAGGTTAGGTTAGGTTAGGTTAGGTTAGTTACCATTCAAAGTTGCAATGGCACTGAAAAAAGTGACTTATGACCGTTTTTGTACTTACAATGGTTGCAGACATCAGACATGGGATCAAAATTTGGATGCTTAGCAACTGATTTGTATTTATGATCATTACAATATCCCACCTTCTGACCTTCTGACAATTAAAGTCACTGGGAAAGCCAGCTTTACTTCACAATCATGTGGCTAACTTAACAACTGCCATTATTCCCTTAACAAAATATGACAAGAGAGATCATAAATGGGGCAAAGCTCACTTAACAAATGTTTCACTTAGCAACATAAATTTTAGGCTTAATTGTGGTCATAAGTCAAGGACTACCTGTATTGCAGATGTTTTTTATTAGATACTTTTGCACCCTCTGAAGCATCCTTGATATCCAGTGTATCTCACTAGAAAAAGAGAGATCTTGGGATGACTTCCCTTGGAGGAAACCAAGAAGTAAATACAAGAGCCGCAGTGGCACAGTGGTTAGAATGCAGTACTGCAGGCTACTCTGAGGTGGGCTGCACAGACTATAACAACCAGTTCGCCTAGTGCAGAATCGAAAATGTGAGCGCGTGCGCATGCCTGACTTGTGCGCATCCGCCATCCACGCTTGTGTGCAGCTGCAAAAATATGAAGATTGCCGCTGTGCAGCAGCTGTGGTGAGTAGGGCGGGTGAGATGCAAAACTCAGCTGATCTGCATGGGTGAGGTAAGCAAGCCGGAGATAGAGGATGGGATAGCACCCGGGTGGGTGGACGGACCCAGACGGTGGTCAGAACTATCGGTATGGGTAAGCTGGTCCGAACTGGCAACAGCCCATCACTGAGGCTACTTCTGCTGCCTGCTGGCTGCCAGCAGTTTGGCAGTTTGAGTTTTACCAGCTCAAGCTTGACTCAGCCTTCCATCCTTTCGAGGCTGGTAAAATGGGGACTCAGATTATTAGGGGCAAGAGGCCGACTCTGTAAACCGCTTAGAGAGGGCTGTAAAGCACTGTGAAGTGGTATATAAGTCTAAGTGCTATTGCTACTGCTATATGAATTTGTCTCTTAATCGTCCAATAGTTAAATATGTAAGAAAATCTTATTCTGCCATAAGAATGTCAATGAAATTTTCTTCTCTTTTGAAAAATAGCTCCAAAGCAAATTCTCTTTGATTAATTAATCAAATTATTTTTAAAAAATGGAGATTTGTTTTTTGCACGGTATTGAATTTGCAGTCAATTTTCCTTCCAATATTATTCACTACCAATTTTGCCAGTTGTCTATTGCACATTCCTGTTCTTTTTTACATAGCATTATATTTTAGTTATATATAATTTTAAAGCATGTTTCTTACGTGAATCTTGTTTGGCTGCACTTCATCTGAGTACCTCTGAAAATGCCTGGATATTAATTATATTCACTGAACCAAAATGCAAGATTTATTCTTTTTGTTATCCTTGATTATATGGTCCTTCAGATACACTAAATAAATCTTGAGCATTATGATTGGTTGGCTTCCTTTACTGGAAGCAGTCCTTAAGCATGTAAAATTGACTATTGGATAGTCAATATTCTCTGGGTAAGAACAATAATGAAGCCATCCACAAGTTACCAACTGATTGATTGATAAATGTGTTCATTAATTTTCTGTGCAAAGAGAGCAATGTATAAAACAAGTTAAAATGTTGCTGTTAAGCCGATGAATAAGTGTGTATTAAAGAAATAGTTTGTCAATAGCTCGGGACATTTAAAAACTGTTCCTAGTTTTACATGTTCCTCATTGTATAAAGTAGGCAACTGGTGTTTGTTTATTCCTGCCAGAAGCATCACAATTAAAATAAAACATACTGTAAAATACAAAATATAAAATACAAAATTGAAATATATACAAGTTAAACAGATCTTACTCAGAAATTAACAACATTAATTGTGTTCTGTCATGCTGCCATATGTACACTGATCAGGGCACATATGTGTTGTTGTCTGCATGCCACCATAATTGAAAAGGGCAGAAACCACCGGATAGCCAGGGGCGGGCTTCAAAATTTTAGCAATGCGTTCTTTGTTTGGTTGCTGGGTGGGTGTGGCCATGGTTGGCGTGGCCTAGTCAGCCTTCTCCATCACCGGGGGCGTGGAGGTTTGCTCCGGAGGTTCTCTGGAAGCCAGAAACAGGCTCATTTCCAGCCTTCCTGAACTTCCGGGAGGCCCATTTTTCACCCTTCCCGAGCTTCTGTGTGTGTCCTGCACTTACCTGCATCCAAAATGGGCTTCATGGGGACTCCTAGACGGGTGGCAGGGCAAGCGAAGAGTGGGATTTTGGGGTTCTCCGAACTGTGCAGAATCTTAGTAAGAGGATCTCCCAAATGCCTGCGAACCCCCAGTAGCCCACCCCTGCAGATAGCCCCATTTGTTCAGAGTGTCTCTGGATCTTGTTGTACTCATGCACCATTTATTCAACAATTTCCATACTTCCCAGCTTTCGTCAAACCCAGGTGCCAGCTTCTCCATTGGTTCCATCCAGTGTTGGTCCTTTGTAGCTTTCCACTTGCTTTCAAATTCTTCAAACGCTTTGGTCGATCTAAGGAAGCTTTTGCTGGATTTTAGTCTCTGCTGAGCTGGTTGTAGGCCACAGACAGTTGTCTAGATAATGATGATTGAAGCCTTTCTCTGTATGCTGCAGCTTTTCTGTGAACAGCAGGCGGGGCAATGCCACCAAGTGGTAGATCTTATCAATATTACCTATGGGCAACTGAGAAGTAAAAACTTTCTTCTGTATTTGGCATATATTTCACATATGTTTGATTTTACATTCTCATTTTTAATGAGTTTTTGGTTTAATGTTGTGAGCTTTGTTCAGGGGATATAGGAACTCTAGTGGAAGCCTACATCAATCTACATATTTTGGTTCTGATTAAATATATGAAATCTGTTCAGATAATGAATAGTAAATTGAGACATGAAAGAGAACTGGTAGGATATGGTGTTGGGTTAAAATGATGGAAGCCCGCATTCAAAATCAGCCATGAAATTCACTGATGAGTTTAGGTCAGTAAATACTTGTAACTTGGTTGAACACCGAGAAAGAAATGAGGGCAGAGAAATGAGGTATTCATAAATATGAACGTTAGAAACAAAATAAGATTAGTGAAGTATAGAAAATATGTTAATAGAATTAAATACATTAAAATGAGGATTGTTATAATAATTAGATATATTATGTATATCAATATTAAGTGTAGAGGGTTAATACTAATGTAATGAATAAGGCTGTAAACTCTCATTGTTATTGCACAAAATGTTTGTACCCAGACGACACACTAGTTAATGGAAGTTGGATTGTTTGTATTAAAAATAAAATAAAAAATATTTTAAAAAATGAGGTATGCCACCCTGAATCTTTGGTGGAAAGGCAAAACAATTCAATTAATTAATTTAGAAAGATTGTTTGATTTAGTGGTTAAAGGCACCAGACTAGAAACTGCGTGACCATGAGTTTTAGTCCCACCTGAGTACAAACCCAGCTCTGGTTTTCAGCCAATTAATTGAATAATAAAGTAGGAAGTCACCTTCCAACCCTTGTTCAACCAGGAGACCTTATACCATTCCAGAAAAATGGCTGTCCCACCTCTTCTTAAAACCCTTCTGTGATGTGGCACCCACAAGTTCTGGAGGCCAGCTGTTCCATTGATTAATTGTTCTCACTGTCAGGAAATTTATCCTTAGTTTTAGGTTGGATCTCTGCTTGATTAGTTTCCATCCATCACTTCTCGTCCTGCCTTCAGGTGCTTTGGAGAATAGTTTGACACACACCCTCTTCTCTGTGACAGCCCTTAAATATTGGGCTGTCATATCACCCCTAGTCCTTCTCTTCATTACACTAGACATACACAGTTCCTGAAACTGTTCCAGTGGTGGGATTCAATTTTTTTTTACTACCAGTTCTGTGGACATGGCTTGGTGGGCATGGCAGGGGAAGAAAGTTGTAAAATCTCCAGTCAGAGGTGGTATTTGCTGGTCTCTAAACTACTCAAAATTTCCGCTACCGGTTCTCCAGAACTGGTCAGAACCTGCTGAATACCACCTCTCAACTGTTCATCATATGTTTTATTCTCCAGCCTCCTAGCAATCTTTGTTGCCCTTCTCTGCACTCTTTCTAGAGTCTCAACCTCTTTTTTCCATCATGGTGACCAAAATTGGATGTAGTATTGCAAGTGTCTCACCAAAGCAGTATAAAGCAATGCTAACATTTCATGTGACCTTGATATTATCCGTCTTTTAATGCAGCCTAGGACTGCATTGGCTTCTTTGGCAGTTGCAGCACACTGCTGGCTCATGCTTAGGTGATTGCCCACTAGATTCCTAGAGTCATCTAATCTAATCTAGGCAAGAAGAAATCATTTCTAAAAATCTTGCCAAGAAAATTGCAGGGACTAGTCCAGGCAATCAGCAAGAATCAAGACTGAGTTGAAGAACATATATACCCCATTTTTTTAATGGTGTACACACTTTTGGCATGTATTTAGATATCTCTGCTATATTCTCAAAACATGTGTTCCTTTGGATTTAAATATATCATATTATGCCAGACACCATGATAAAAATCCTAGATGAAATAGTTGGTTACTTGCACATTAGTAGGCTGATAAACTTGATATAGGTCTAAGATGATCCATATGCCGCCACTAACAGACAATTAATCCCTAAACCATTTATTTCATCAATGAAGTATAATTCAATCTGAGTTTCACTAGCTGCAGAATTTATAAAAGACTCCAGCATTACAAAAAAATCAAACACACAATTTTCAGTTCCCAATCATATAATATTTATTTTGCTAGCTTTTAGATTCCATGTTCTTTCCCAAGGAAATGAAGAAAAAAAACTTTCACATGAAAGTTGATATATATTTTTGGGCAATATATTTCTGGGTTTTAATATTATTTTTCATTTATTCTTTTTATATTCTTTTTCTAGAGCTGCACTTTCTGCTTGTTCCATGGCCAGTACAGGATGTTCACCCCTTCCTAAGTGTAGTAAGAGAATAATCAAATCTTAGAGTTGGGAAGGCTCTTGGAGAACTTCAAGTCCAACCAACTGCCCAGTGGAGAAACTCTCCTGCCATTTCAAATGGTAGTCCAATCTTTTCTTGAACATTTGATGCAGTAGCGCTCACAACTTCAGAATGCACACTATTTTGTTGATTAATAATATTCATAATAAGAAAAGACATTCCTTGTTTTAAGTTGGATCTCTGTTTCTTAATCTTCCACCCATAGGTTCTTCTCTTGCCCTTAGGTATTATTATTTATTTTATTTATTTGTTTAAACTTCTATACCGCCCCCTCTCCCAAAAAAGGGACTCGGGGCGGTGTACAGCCTACTAAAACATACAAGATATACAATAAATACAGTTAAAAATAAATTAAATAATTTAATCCGGCTGTCTAATTCAGATTCAATTTAAAAGTTAAAAACTAAAAACCCCAGTTAAAATTTAATTAAAAACCTAAAACACAGTTACTGGGCCATGTAACAGGTATCTGGAGAATACAGGTATCTCCACAGGTATCTGGAGAATACATCCATATCATCTCCCCTCTGGTGTCTAACTGCTGCTCTAGCCAGTCATTTTATCCTGGAGCACCAGGTTGTTCTTTTGGCAGTTGCTGGGTTTTTTTTCTTTCTCTTAATAATCTTGTAGTTGATCCAGCAATGGTTTGTTAAGTCAGTATAATGTCCTCATGGCTAGAAACTCGTGTTCTATTAAACTGTTTCATCTCCCAAAGGTACCCTTACTGTTTCCGCAGGCAGCCCTTCCTTTCCCACTCCTTTCCCACAGTCCTGAAAATTCTTATTTCCCTTTTGCTTTCCTCTTCCCTTTTTAAATGAATTCTTTAAGTTATAGTATAAAGTTGCTGCTTTGCTTCTACAAAACAGAAGTATAAGACCTTCCTTGTCAGAAATTTTCCATGGACCTACACAGGAACATAGGCACAAAGCAATAGCCTATACCCATTACTTTGATTATTTATTTATTTATTTTGTCAATTGCTTACAGGATAATAGGTATAAGTAAAAACATAGTTATGAATACATGGATACATATAAGAAAAATAAAAAAGAAACAGTAGGACAGGGACGGTAGGCAGGTTGGTGCGCTTATGCATGCCCTCTATAGACCTCTTAGGAAAGGGGTGAGGTCAATAGTAGACAGTCTAAGGTTAAAGTTTTTGGGGTTTGGGGAAGAAACCACAGAGTCAGGTACAGTATTCCAGACATTGATCACTCTGTTGCTGAAGTCATATTTCCTGCAATCAAGTTTGGTGCAGTTAAGTTTGTATCTATTGTTTGCTCTTGTGTTGTTGTGGTTGAAGCTGAAGTATTCATTGACAGGTAGGACATTGCAATATATGATTTTATATGCTATACTTAGATCAGACCGAAGGCAGCATAGTTCTAGGTTTTCTAGGTCTAGAATTTCGAGTCTGGTGGCATAAGGTACTCTGCAACAAGTAGAGGAGTGGAGAACTCTTCTTATGAAATATTTCTGGACTTTCTCAACTGTGTTAATATCAGATACGTAATGTGGGTTCCAGACTGATGATTATTACTTTGATTATTGTAGAATTTGAGTTATGGGGGTGGGGATGATAGAAAGGCCTGAATTAGTGTCCAAGGAAATAATGGGCAAAAGAAAGTCAGAGATACTACTGTAGTAAACTGATAATTGATTAGTAATATGAATAGATATATTTATATGATCACTTGATTTGGGGACATCTGACTTTTTAATAACTCTCTTTAAAGGTTCATTTCAAATTGATTGTTGGGCCACTATGGTGCTTTGCCAGTATTCTGGTATTGACTTCTTCTCTTTCTCCTCTCCCCCCTCCTCCTTCTCCCCTTCCCCCTCCCCCCACAGAGGTGGTATTCAGCAGTTCTGATCAATTCTGGAGAACCAGTAGCAGAAATTTTGAGTAGTTCAAAGAACTGGCAAATACCACCTCTGACTGGCCCCGCCCCCATCTATTCTCTATCTCTCAAGTCCCAATTGATCAGCTGGGTCTTCTTTTGTTGCCCTGCACAGGAGAACAGAGCTGGAAAGCAGGTTAGTGGGGTGGGGAGGGAATGGAGATTTTGCAATATCCTTCCCCTGCCATGCCCACAAAGCTATGCCCACCAGGCCATGCCCACAGAACCGGTAGTAAAAAATTTTGAATCCCACCACTGCTCCTCCCCCTCCTCCAACAAGAGTTAGACTTTTTGCACAATCTGCATGTGATTTGATTATGTGCATGTGCATGTCACTGTCAGTTTTTAGTTGCCACATTTTTCCCCCAGGAAGACATTCTGCATATTATTTTCCTTCAACTCTGTATTATAAGAGGGAAACAGTGATTTGTAAAGAACCTTGTTGCATTAATACTGGTCTTCTGCTGAGAAGCAGTGGACAAGACTTCCACTTTTCTGGAATACAAGAATATAATTTAACATATACCATCCTCCAATGTCTCTCTACAGAATCCCTTACAATGGGTGGATTTAAATAAAGCACAGCATCATTGTTTGACACACATATGGGAAGAAATAGAAAGTGTGTTTATTTCTTTCTTCTTTCAGGATAGAGAATGCCATTCTGTTCCTTCTTCTGCCACACATACACACAAGATAATATAGCTTGCTTTTCCCCAGTGACAATTTTATTATAGGTAATCTTTTTGGAAGTAAATACTTTTTTCAGCATTGCCCTAAATTTTTTCCCCCTTAACTTTGAGAGTAAGCCCATTTTCCCTCTCAAACTAGCTGACTTTTATTTATAATTCTCACCTTTGGTTTTGAAATAAATGTCAGGATGATGGATAGCCGACTTTCTCCCATCAGACATTGGGAGTCAAGTTGGCAGCTGAAGGAGGAAAGACATGGGAATTAAGATTCAAAGTGGGCTGCTAAATTAGAAGGAGAAACATTTAACATGTAAAATTTCTTTATTATTCTGTCACAATCAACAGGCTTCATTTGCATCCTCAAACTGTATGGAGTAACTTAGATCGGGATGCCTTAGAAGTCACCACTCTCTGAAGAAAAGGGCCTTTCATAATCCTAATGATTGGTTATACTTTCAGAAAAGGGTGACAGGAGGTCCTTCAATGTGTCATAGCTTAAAATGATTTGAGGAACTACCAGCTTATCTTCAAAGAGCAGATATATGAACTATCATTTTTGATTAAAGCTCTCCATTTTGAAATATAATAAAAAGCATTTGCTCACTACAGCTAGAATAATCTGTTTTAAATATATTTGCATATCTCTTTTGCTGTCCAAAAGTTTCTCTCTCTGGTCCATTCTTTCTACAGTTAGGAACCTAGTTCAGAATCATCTGTATTAATACAGAATCATCTGTATTAATAGCTGCAATCCACAGAATAACACCTAAGTAAATAATAGCAAGTAACACATAAAAAACAAATAAGCTTTGATCACACTATCATGGCCACCATTTTGACATTCTGAGCACGCCTTGCAGACAACCTTGGTAGCAAGCAAAATTTAGCATGTGTGGTTCCCACACAAGTGGTTTCCAATCATTTTCTCAGCATAAGTCAAATATTGTATTCCCTTTAGTTGAACTCTTCCAGATACCTTGCTGTAAGTAGATTTTTAAAATAAACATACACACACACACACACACACACACGTACATATATGAAGACTTCAAATTTCAATAGTGATTTTTAAATTCAAATTTTAAAACTCTAGACCTAAAACTGAAACTAGAAGTGTAAGTTTAGGATTTCTTGACTGATTATGAAAATATCTTGTAGTCCAGATCGGAGACAAGCATGTGTTCCAGATCAAAAAAATATGAAATGCCATTGCAGTAGATGAGACAGATTCTGCTAATTTAATGCAAAAGAATGAATAAAAATAGATCAATTTTAATTTAATTCCCTACCCTTATGCATTCCTTTACATATTCTCTTACATATTCCCTGCTCTTATACTGTTCTCTATCTATTAGACAAAAGAACTTAAAAAATTCTGTCGAGTTAAATGGTTGGTTCCAAATATGCCAAAATTATTGGTACAAACTGGTAGTAGAACTTTGGAATTTCAAGAATGGGTTTTCCCAACTTATTAGAAGATGCTAGAACTGAACAAGGGGGACTTTTCTCCAGCTAAGCAAGTGCTCTGGACCGCTCATACTTAAATCACCCATGGTTGACTTGTTTCAACTCTGAAGCCATCTTGTATTGCCTCATAGTTGCCATGAAGCCAAAAAGAGGGAAAGGAGGGGGAAGTAGATAGCCAGGCTCCAGTCAAAACAAAATGCTTTCTGTGGGAACCAAGGTCATTGAAACAGGTGGCCATTGAAAGTGGAGAAGAGCCTGCCTTCCATCTTCATTGGACAATGTGACAGGTGACACTTGTGAGGGGGGAGTTTGATTCTTTTAATTAAGTGAAAATCACAGGAACTGCCAGAGTTGGTTTTCACTGGCTGTGCCAATATGATGTATCCAATAAACATATCATTTGAGGAATCTACCTGCCTCGGAGTTGTGCTTTCAAGAGATGAATTACTTGGAATGCCTCCAGTTTGTAGTGGATCTGATGTTCCACAACACATCATTAATTGCGATTAGTGGAAATAGAAGGAAATTTTTACAACACATTGACCTAGACACATAGTGTATAATTTGTGCTATGAAAAATTAGAATAACCATTAAATCCTAGAAATCCTTAAATCCTAGAAATAACATGACCAAACTCTGGTGTATCAAATTATCCTTGTTTCCCATTCTCTGCTTAGAAACTAGATGCTCAATCATGCTGACTGAGAATTGGGTTTGGTATCAGCAAAGGGAAAGTACTTCATTACACAATACATAATTAACTTAGGGAAGCTGTTGCTTCAAGATGTGGTGATAACCGCTGATATAAATGGCTTCTTAAAAGGGTCAGGGAAATTCACAGATTGTGATTCAATCAATAGCTATTTGTTATGCTACCAAAGGGAACTTCCATGTTTGAAGGCAGTAAATGTCTACAAAGAACTGGATGTTGAAAACAGAAAATAACCTCAAAAAGCATACTCGTTAGTTCTGACATGCAGTGTCTCACTTGGAAATATAACAATAATCTAGAATGCTGTTTCTCAATTGAGGTAACTTTAAGCTCTTTAAACTTCAGCCCCCACAAGTTGGGAGTTGAAGTCCACCCACCTTAGCTGTCAAGGTGAAGAAACACCGAATTAGATGAAGCTTAATCCAGTGCAATAAGGCAAGACTTAGTTTTCCTTTTCCTGCTTTATTATTTGCATTGGTTTATGTTGTGTTTATTATATTTGATTGATTCTATAAATATATTACTAGTGTTGCTATTAATTTATTATTAACCATATAGGAAAGCCTTCTGAAATTTACAATGGACATTGTGGATATTTATTTATTTGTTTGGTTTGTTTAATATGACAGCCACCTCACTCTCAAGCAAATCTGAGTGGCTTCCTTGAATTGTTGCTTGTGGTTTGAGAAAGAATGACTGACCCAAAGTCTCCTAAGGTAGGACTAGAACTCACAGTTTCCTGGTTCCTAACCTGGTGCCTTAACCACTAGAACAAAGTAATAAATGTATTCAGGAAACTGAATATTTAATTAAGGATGAGAGGGCTAAATATAAATTAGTAGGAATTCACGTCCTCTAGGTGTGGTGGAGAGCTATGAAAGTAAACTGGTGATAATTTAAAAATTGTGTAACAAACTGAATAAATACAATTGTGGGGGTGGGGAACATCCTATATTATAGGACCTGTAAAGTGTCATGAATAGATGTATGGGACTGAGACGAATGTATACAGAAAAATGTGATTTGTCATATGAAGATCTAGAAATGAATTAAAATTGCAATCATTTAGTGAATATCTGCTTGGAAAAAGGTATGCTTACTGAATACATAGCATCAAATCTATTCATATGTACATATGTCAAATGAATATAAATCTAAAAGGTTGACTGATGCAGTTGTTCCTGATGAAATATTGAAAGAATTAATGAAGGATGCATGAGTGTTGAGAAATTATCAATGTGGTGAAGTTTTTGTTCATGTCAAATTTTGTTCATGTCAAGACTAGATCTTGGGGAGTGGGGAATGGACATAGAAGAAAAATAAGAAAATGAAAAAAATAATAAGAACAAAAGCAAAAGGACTGAAGGAAGTGAAATTATGAGTCCTGCAAGAAAAACTTTGAAAAGACAGATTGATCTCCCAACAGAATGAAGGGAAAGTTAAACTAGAAAAGAAAATGGGGAAGATGCTTCAAACCGAGTGAAGAGAATTATATTGTAAGTTGCATCAGACATGAAGGAAGTTATGCTAATGAAGATATAAAAATATTTGGTGGAATGAAAAAGTAGAAAGATGCATCTAAGAGAATGATCGCTGCAAAAAATGAGTATGAAATGAAGAGTCTGAAAAATGTGCACACGGAGAAAAAGACTGGTGCAAAGAATGTAACCATACAGCTAAGAATGGAAAAGACTAGAATGAAATGTTGAGTAATTTTGATGGATATTGAAAAAAATGTTCTGGATGAAAATGAATAGAACTAAACATAGACCTTCCATTAAATTAGAAATAAAACTGATACCTATATTTGGAATTATGCTGAAGTGAGAAAATAATGGGAAATATTAAGTATTTTGAGGGAAATATATTTATTTATTTAAATTTATTGATCTCCCTTGGCCCCCACTCCAGTAGATTCTGGGCAGCATACAAGCTAGAACAGTTTAAAAATATAAAATCAAGTAGACATCCCAGACTAAAATAATCTAAAAAAAACAATAAAATCAACGAAAGAAAACAAAACAGGTGCCTTAAACAAATCTGAAACATCAGCTCAAGCCTGGAATTAAAGGCAGATTTGCAAAGCTTTCTGGTACTCCAGAAGAGAGTTATATATTAATGTAGAAGTAAATAGGTAAACTACATGAAGTAGTTAATGAGTTTTGATTAATACGTTATTTTAAAACCAATGCTATAAAAGTATGGAAGGATTTTTAGATCAAAGATCAGCATACAATGCCATTCAAGCACAATTTCTTTTATTGAATTGTACCAGACATGAAAGACAAACCTAAAATGGGCAGGAAAGATTCCATTCTACATAGACTTATGCAAATTGCATTTTATATGTAATCAGTGTAAAAAAATGTGATTAGGTCATGGCAAAATGTGTGTTAGTGATGTTAGACTTATGAGTTAATGGGTGAATACCATAGCTCAAATTAAAAAACAGGACTTAGAATGCATATTTTGAGATAATATTTTCCTAGAATGTCTAGTGCAATGAAAAGAAAGATTAGGGTGACATGATAGCGGTGTTCCAATATCTTAGGGGTTGCCACAAGGAAGAGGGAGTCAAGCTATTCTCCAAATCATGACAAGAAGAAAAGAATGAAAAGTAATCAAGGAGAGAAGCAGCCTAGAACAAAGAATAAATTTCCTGACAATCAAAACAATTAATCAGTGGAACAACCTCCAGAAGTTGTGGATAATCCAGCACTAGAGTTTTTAAAGAAGAGATTGGACAACGATTTGTCGGAAATGGTATAGGGTTTCCTGTCTGAGAAGGGGGTTGGACTAGAAGACCTCCAAGATCACTTCCAACTGTCATTCTGTTAGATGTTGGATGTCTTGGCTTCTCAGCATTTCTGTTTATCTGAGTCAACATCCCTTGAGTCTAAGTACTTAATGCCTGAGCTACCCAATTAATTTTCCTTTGAGAAAGGAAGAAAGGAAAGAGAACCCTTAGGAGAAAGGAATCATTTTGCTAGCCTATCCTCATGTTTTCTTCTCCTTCACTGATGTTCAAAGCAAATGATAAAAGAAAGTTATAAATGTTGTAAGAATGTTGAAAATCGTAACGGGCTGTAAGGAATAAACTTGAGAAGCTGTGTTGGTATGTTGGAAAATTCTTGGGAGGATAGGTGAGGAGATGTTGCCAAGGAAATGGTCAGATAAGAGTCAGCAGAGCCGACAGGTGGGTAGTAGACAAAGCATGCCCACCAAGCTATGCCTATAGAACCGGTGCTAAAAAAATTTGAAACCCACCACTGCTTTAAGATGAAGTTCAGTTAATAACAATTAAAGGTTGTCTCATTTAAGGATTAGGAATAAGAAGAAGTCAACAGCATAACGTCATGACAGAAAAGGGTGAGTAAATGAGGAAAGCTTAAAGACTAAAGTTCATTCTCAGTCAAGGAAGCTTTATAAGTGACTTTGGGTCAATCATTTCCTATCAACCCAATCAAATTTACATGATTCTTCTGTGAAAAAATGGAGAAGGGACTTCTGAAGAGAAGATGTTAATCTAACCAATGAATAAACATACAAGGCTAGCCTCTCTGGTTGGTAATATTCTTCAAACTATTCCTCATACCCACCCCGTTCCCTAGTCATCTAAATATACTCATAGGGTGGAATGTTTAGTAGATTGAGATAAACATAGAAAATTCCCCTTCAGAAAGTCCTGTTCAAGATTCTGTTCAAAGTTGAGTAAAACATTTGGAAAGTTGGACCCTTCTATGGATGAAGGGGAAAATATCTTCATACCAAGCTGCCTTCCTGGATTTTGGGTTAAACATCTGTGACTCACATAAAAAGTCAAGCAACGTGAGATGGGGTATTTTATTATTCTTAACATGCATCCTCTGATTTTTGTTTTTGCAAACCATCAGAAAAATGATGCATGCACTTGGATCATCATGTGAGTTTTGAAAATTCAAGATATTTTTCAGTGGAAGCAGTAGAATAAAAATTAAGCCAGGCAAGTGAAAAGGACATTCTGGGGGTATTTGAAAGATAAATTAAATTCAAAGTATTAATCTTTTTGCATGCCTGCCTGTGTTATCTATCAGTCACTCAAATACTCCAAGAGAAATGACGCTCTGGAAGTTTATCCAAAGAAGACATAGAAATGGAAAAGAGTGGGGGAGAAATCCACTCTCAAGGTCAAAGAGAATCGAGCAGTCTCTATTTCTTTCAAAATCTTAGATCACTTGTGCTTGCACTTCCTCCTTTTTCATAATTCAGTGGATGTTACAGTACTTAAAGTTAGCTTTCTATTTGAGTGGTCCCTATAGAAAAGGTTGTAGGTAGACCAATTGCTATACCAATGGCATACCTTAGTGCAGGGGTGTCAAACTGGTGGCCCGCAGGCCAGATGCATCATGCACAGGCCATGCCCCCCAGCTCAGAGGGGCTGTCGCAGAGAGGAAGGGGTCAAGCTACTTTCTAAAGCACCCGAAGGCCAGACAAGGAATAATGGATGGAAACTGAACATGGAGAGATTTAACCTGGAAATAAGGAGAAACTTTCTGACAATGAGAACAATCAACTAATGGAACAGCTTGCCTTCAGAAATTGTGGGAGCACCATCACTTGACACTTTCAAGAAGAGATTGGACTCCCACCTGTCAGAAATGGTGTAGGGTCTCCCGCTTGGGCGGGGGGTTGGACTAGATGACCTACAAGGTCCCTTCCAACTCTGATTATCTGTTAGCTCCACAAAGAGGGAAAACTTCATGATATGTCATGTGATGGCAACATGACACCCATGCCTTAATGAGTAGAGCTGACTGGAAAATATGAGTAGAGTTGACTGGAGGATGTGAGGGTCTATCAGATATTGAATCTGGATGCTTTCTTTTTCAGCAGATTTTTGTAGTATTTGTAGAGTCTGGCAAATAAATGGCAAACAAGGTGTTGGAAATAAGTAAGCCAATAGATAAAATTGTCTTTCTCTGATCAAAAACCTTGCAAGGCATACAAAACAGCAAATAATAAAGACTTTAAAAAAGAACTACCTCTTCCATAGCAACTGAAATCTTCATTTAAAAAGCCAGGATCAGAGGATGAAAGTAATTGCATTATTTAATTTGGGGGTGGCGGGGGGTGGAAGTGCATAAAGTCAAAAGATTTACAAATTGTAAATGGCTATGACATTTTCTACAACTGAAAGCAATTTTCCTGAATTAAACAAAAAACAAACTAGACCAAGAACATTGCTCTGTGAAGATTTGGACCGTAAAATCGACTGAAGATGTGGCAGTTCACGTATCCCAGATTGGCAGTGACAACAGTTTGATTGTTTCTAGAGAGCAGCACACCATTTTAATTTCCCAGAAGGTCCTGAAGCCTGTTATGACTGAAAATTCTGTCCTGCAGAGAGATTGAAGGCCCTGAATATATCAGCCTTGAAAAGAGAAAAATGAGGGAGTATTTATACCCCCCCACACACACACAAACACACTTGAAGAATGTGTTTGTGTGTGCATGTGTGTGTCTGTGTGTTTATATCATATCATAAGGAGGTGGTATTCAGCAGGTTCTGACCAGTTCTGGAGAATAGTGGAAATTTTGAGTAGTTTGGGGAACCAGCAAATACCACCTCTGACTGGCCCTGCCCCCATCTCTTCTCTGCCTCCCAAGTCCCAGCTGATCGGCTGGGTCTTCTTTTGTTGCCCTGCACAGGAGAACAGAGCTGGAAAGCAGGTTAGTGGAGTGGGGAGGGAATGGGATTTTGCAGTATCCTTCCCATGCCATACCCACCAAGCCATGCTCACCAAGTCAAGCCATGCCTGCAAAGCCACACCCACAAAACTGGTAGTAAAAATTTTTTCATCCCACCACTAATATTTTTATTTATTTATTTATTTTGTCAAAAGCTTACAATACAATAGAAATAAGAATAAACATAGTTTAAATGTAAGAAATAGGAACTAATAATTGGGAACAATAGGACAGGAACGGTAGGCACGATTGTGCGCTTATGCACGCCCCTTACAGACCTCTTAGGAATGGGGTAAGGTCAATAGAAGTTAGTTTGAGGGTAAAGGAGTGGGGGTTTGAGCAGGTGACAACAGAATCAGGTAGTGAGTTCCAGACATTGACCACTCTGTTGCTAAAATCATATTTCCTGAAATCAAGTTTGGAGTGGTTTACGTTAAGTTTATATCTGTTGTGTGCTCTTGTGTTGTTGTGGTTAAAGCTGAAATATTCATTTACTGGTAAGACATTGTAACATATGATTTTATGTACTATGCTTAAGTCCAATCTTAGCCGACGTAGTTCAAGGCTGTCTAAGCCTAGAATCTCAATTCTGGTGCTGTAGGGTATTCTGTTGCGAATAAAGGAATGTAGCATTCTTCTGGTAAAATACTTCTGGACTTGCTCAATTGTATTTATGTCTGATATACAGTGTAGATTTCAGACAGCAAAGGTTCTATTCAAGTATTGGTCTAGCAAAGGTTTTGAATGCCCTAGTTTGCAAATCAGTATTACCAGCGGAGAAGTTTCGTAAAATTAAATTTACAACTCTTAAAGCCTTTTTGGCAATACTGTTATAGTGAGCTTTGGTGCTTAGGTCATTCGATATGAGAATTCCAAGGTCCTTGACAGAGTGAGGGTCATCAACAAGGTCATACCCGCCTAGCTTGTATTTGGTATATAGACTTTTTTTACCAATGTGTAAGACAGAGCTTTTGTTGGTCAAGATTTGGAGTTGCCAACTGTTAGACCATTCAGATCCATAATCAAGGTCTTTTTGAAGGACTGTAGCATTGACGATGGTGTTGAATAGTTTTACACATCATATTGTATCATATCATATCATCATATCTGAGGGGGTGTCACTCAACAGAAGGTCAGAACCTGTTCTTTATTATCTCAGGAGATAGAATAATGGTCTTAAGTTGCAGGCAGATCCCCAGTGAACATTAGAGAAAACTTCTCAATAATAAAAAGCAGCTCAACAGTGGAAACTAATTATCAAGGGACCTCCCATTCATTGGATGTTTTCAGGTGGAAGCTAGAACAGCTATCAATCTAAGATGCTTTATTTTGGATTCCTCCATGGACCAACAAGCATTAATATTGTATTACCCTGCATTTATTTTTTACTTTTCCGTCTGTCTGTGTCATTTTAACTCTAATCTTTCTTGAGTGGTTTTTTTTTTTTTTTTTGCCTGAACAGAATGATGCATCTACAATTTAATAAAATAAAGAGATAAATAAGCAATTAAAAACACCCCCATTCCTCTGTTTACAAATATAGATCAGCTATATTTAAGTTTAGCTACTTATAATTGACTATGGGGATTATAGCATTTGGAGGCTGACCCCCTTGAATGTATCTGTAGTGCATTCTGAAGACAGGAAGCCGCCCACTCTGGCTTAGAGTCCACAATGAGTAGAGTTGTGGAGGGGTTTGGCTTTGACAATGCATTGAATGAAGCTCCTTGAAGCAACATGACCCCTTTTTTCTAAAGAGTGAAGTAAAGTTGTTATATTACTCCACTCCACTCCATCCCACTCCACTTGTTTTGTATTGTGTGTCTAGTAGCAGGAGGGAGCTTGTGTACACACACAGAAGCCAGCTCTGGCTCTTATCCTTGCCAAGAGAAGTCCTTGGAATGACACAAAGCACCTTACATGGGCAAACTGTGGCCTTTGTGCCTAAAAAAGAAGCATTAAGCTTTGATTTACAGCCAGTATTTTCTGAAGTTTTTAGATGTCTTTCCATAGACTACAAACAGCAAAAGTTCCTGTTCCTAACCTCAATAATGGCAAAATAACAGAATGAGCATCATGGTCTCTTCATGCAAATGCTGCCCATTTAACCTAATCCTATGTAGCTTTTTCTCTGGTAATATCACACTACTAACTAGAGCATACAAAACATTTGCTAGGCCAATACTCGAACACAGCTCATCAGTCTGGAACCCACATTACGTATCTGACATTAGCACAGTTGCAAAAGTCCAGAAATATTTCACAAGAAAAGTTCTCCATTCCTGTACTCATTGTAGAATACCTTATGCCACCAGACTTGAAATTCTAGACCTAGAAAACCTTGAATTATGCCGGTCCGATCTAAGTATGGTATATAAAGTCATACATTGCAATGACTTACCTGTCAATGAATACTTCAGCTTCAACCATAACAACACAAGAGCACACAATAGATACAAACTCAAGGTTAACCACACCAAACTTGATTGCTGGAAATACGACTTTAGCAACAGAGTGGTCAATGTCTGGAATACTCTACCTGTCTCTGTGGTTTCTTCCCCAAACCCCAAAAACTTTAACCTTAAACTTTCTACTATTGACCTCACCCCTTTCCTAAGAGGTCTATAGGGTGCCTGCATAAGTGCACCAATGTGCCTACCCTCCCTGTCCTATTGTTTCTTTTATTTTTCTTACATGTACCCATTTCATGTATTCATAACTATGTATATACTTATACCTATTATCTTGTAAGTGATTGACAAATCAAATAAATTCTAACAATTCATTTATTCTTGGTTTATAGTGTTGCATGTAAGAACATAAAAGGAGGAGACTGAGTTGCAATGTAGTTGTGCATCTTTTGACACTGATCTTTGTTCTTTTGGGTGCTTTAAATACAATCAGAATCAAAACACTCCTTGGTTAGTGCACATGTATTGAATAGATGATATCTGGTTCAATAGTAGTAAATGCAAGAAGGATTTTTGGAGTCCTAGTAGATAAACATTTACATATGAGCCAGCAATGTGCTGCAGCTGCCAAGAAAGCCAACACAGTTCTAGGCTGCATTAACAGAGGGATAGAATCAGGGGCGGGATCAAAAATCCCAACAATCAGTTCTCTGCCTGGTTGCTGGGTGGGCGTGGCCTACTGGAACTTCCGAGGGGATGCATTTTTCATCTTCCCCAGAGTCTGGATGCTTCCCTCAGGCTTCTGGGAGGGCGAAAACAGCTTCCTCCTCTGAAAGCTGGAAACAGGCCCATTTCTGGAGTTCCGGAACTTCTGGGAGGGCCATTTTTCATTCTCCACATGGACTCTGCATTTACCTGCATCCAAAACGGACTGTGTGGAGTGTGGGTTGGGTGGGTGGGGCCAGCCAGTTGAACTACCGGTTTGATGAATCAGATGTAAATTTAACATCTGGTTTGCCTGAACTGGCCGGAACTGGCTGAATCCCACCCCTGAATAGAATTAAGATCATGTGAAGTGTCAATTCTACTTTATAATGCCTTGGTTAGACCACACTTGGAATATTGCATCCAGTTTTGGTTGCCACAATGTAAAAAAGATGTCGAGACTCTAGAAAAAGTGCAGAGAAGAACAACAAAGATGATTAGGAGACTGGAGACTATAAAAAACAGTTGCTGGAATTGGGTAAGTTTGGTTAATGAAAAGAAGGACTAGGGGTGTTGTGGTAGCAGTGTTCAAAATCTAAGAGGCTGCCACAAAGAAGAAGATCCTGTTTCTACAAAGATTATGAGGTTAAGAAAAAGAGCAATGAATGGAAACTAATCAAAGAGAGAAACAAACTAGAACTAAGGAGAAATTTCCTGACAGTTACTGTAGAAAAATTAAACAATGGAATAACTTGCCTCCAGAAATTATGGGTACTCCAAACTGGAACTTTTAAAGAAGAGATTGGACTATTTGTCTGAAACGGTATAGGGTTCCCTGTTTGAGCAGGGAGTTGGATAGAAGACCTCCAAGGTCCCTTCCAACTCTGTTATGCTTAACTACTACTGTTATGCTTAAAATTTGTAAGAAGTGTCCATTATGAAACCAATTCTCCCCTTCCACTTCTTAGCTTGTCAGTAGGCAATCCCCAAATACATTAAGTTGTATTTTCATATTAAACACTCAGTGTCTTCAAAGAGTTTGAACAGGTTGACACAAATTCATTCCAAAACAATAACCAAACTACTATTTACTAAGCTTTAAACCATTCTGCATCAACAAACCTACCAATTCAGAGTACGACTAGCATGCATTTGTAGCTTATATATAGGAGCAGTACCATTTGTAAAGCATCGATATAATCCATAACCATGAGTTTTGCAACAATATAGACTTTATAAAGCTGAGTCCTTTAGCATGCAAACAGACATTATAAATTCTTCATAAAAGGTGGATGGGATGTTGTGCACCAGGTGACTTCAAAATTCCTTTCCAATTTTATTATCTATCTTGGTACATACAGGTAAAAACATATCTCAGCAATGATGGGAGAGGCTTCAGAAATTTATGAGATATTTGAGATATTTTATTTTTGCTTACAGTATAATAGAAATAAGAATAAACATAAGTTTAAATTTAAGAAATATGAACTAATAATTGGGGACAATAGGACAGGAACGGTAGGCACGATTGTGCGCTTATGCACGCCCCTTACAGACCTCTTTGAAATGGGGTGAGGTCAACAGAGGTTAGTTTTAGGGAAAAGGAGTGGGGGTTTGAGCAGGTGACAACAGAATCAGGTAGTGAGTTCCAGAATTGACCACTCTGTTGCTAAAATCGTATTTCCTGAAATCAAGTTTGGAGTGGTTTACATTAAGTTTATATCTGTTGTGTGCTCTTGCGTTGTTGTGGTTAAAGCTGAAATATTCATTAACTGGTGAAACATTGTAACAGATAATTTTATGTACTATGCTTAAGTCCAATCTAAGCCTAGAATCTCAAGTCTGGTGGTGTGGGGTATTCTGCTGCGAACAGAAGAATGTAGTACTTTTCTGGTAAAATACTTCTGAACTTGCTCAATTGTATTTATGTCTGATATACAATGCAGATGCCAGACAGCAAAGGTTGTATTCAAGTATTGGTCTAGCAAAGGTTTTGAATGCCCTAGATTGCAAATCAGTATTACCAGAGGAGAAGCTTCGTAAAATTAGATTTACAACTCTTAAAACCTTTTTGGCAATACTGTCGCAGTGAGTTTTGGCACTTAGGTCATTCAATATGAGAACTCCAAGACCCTTGACATTACATTGGTGGACAGCCAGACCAGATATAAGGCAACTTATAACCATTTAAGTTCTATTCAGTAGGTGTTACACAAAACTAGGGAAACCAGCAGGTCCTTATACACACACACACACACACGTGCACACACACACACACACACACACACATACACACACACCACTTTTGAAAAGGAAGGGCAAGACAAAATAAGAACATCTTTAGTAGGAAAGACAAAAATTGTATGTGAATGGGAAGCGAGGCTGACAGAAATGAAGGAAAAATAAAAAGTTAAAAGTTCAGCAGTACACTACCTAGAAAAAGATGCTTAGGAAACAGAGCATGGAGAATAGGAAAGATTAATTATTTTCTCAAAATGAAACCATTCGGGATATAGCTCTTAAAATCTGCCACTTTGCCTTTCCCCTTTTAAGAACGCAAGAGTCTGCTAAGAAAGCTGACCTTATCAGTTAATCTACTGATTATATAGATCAGTAGTAAACCTGACAGTTGGAACTAAATAAATTTATATGAACGGTAGCAGATTTAATCTGTGGGCAATAAACAGACACCTAGGTCATTCTCTGAACGATGCTAAGAGAGATACTACAAGGGAAGAGCAGCCTTCAGTTTTCTGAAAATGTATTGCGGTGGGGGGGAAAATCAGATAAAAGGAACTGCTGAGGCAGATAATCATCGCATATTACCTATGCTTATTGGCCTTGATCTGAAAAAAGAAACCCAAAAAAGGTCTTATGACAGGACGAATATGTATATATGGAATGTTTGCAACCATGTGGAGAGCAAAGGGGAACAGGGTGGGCACCTCTTCCTGTGCAGACACCAGCTGAGGTACACGGCTTTGAACTGTAGCATAGGTCATTGGAAATATGCGTCTGGATCTTGACTCAGAAGTACCCACTGTGGGTGAAACATCATTATCCCGTGAACCTAGAATAATAGTACACTGACCTTCCTTCCTCAAAAGGATGCTGTGAAGGTCAATGACTATAATGTTCCAAGGGAGGAGATGTGCAGCTGTGACATCCACACTGCGCTGGGAAATTTAATATGGTTGGCCACACTGGGAGAAGATGGTGGCACAAGTCAGAAGAGAGTAGCAACAGTTTTTCTTTTGCATTCACTTCTGACACAGCCATAATATCTTTATAATAGAATTCTTTATTGGCCAAGTGTGATTAGACACACAAGGAATTTGCAAATGCTCTCAATGTACATAAAAGAAAAGATACATTCATCAAGAGTCAAGAATCATAAGTTACAACACTTAATAATAGTCATAGGGTACAATAAGCAATCAAATCATACTAGGAAACGGTCAATAAAAATTGTTAGGATACAAGCGACAAAGTTACAGTCATACAGGAAGGATGAGAGGATTAATAGTAATAGTAATGCAGACTTTGCAAATAGTTGGACAGATATTTTCACAGCTCTGTTTTTGGCTCATGCAGTATACAGGTCCTCAATGGAAGGCAGTTTGGTAGCAATCATTTTTTCTGCAGTCCTAGTTTATTTATTTATTTTATTTATTTATTTATTAATGAAATTTCTATACCGCCCTTCTCCCTAGGGACTCAGGGCGGTGTACAGCCAATCTAGACCCCCAAAACAATACAAAAGTTAAAAAGAATTAAATTAGATACTGGCTAATTAATAAGAAAACCCACCCACCCCCCTTAAAACCCCGGTTAAAATCGAAGATAATACGGAGACCAATTAAAACCATCTCAGCTCAGGCCGGCCTGCTCAAAGAGCCAGGTCTTCAACGCGCGCCTGAAGGCCCTCAGGTCCGTGCCGGTACGAAGTTCCGGCAGCAGAGTATTCCAGAGGGCAGGGGCCCCCACAGAGAAGGCCCTACTCCTCGGGGCCGCCAGATGACACATAGCGGCCGACGGCACCCGGAGAAGACCCTCCCTGTGTGAACGCACCGGCCTGCTGGAGATCACTGGTAGAATGCGGTCCTGCAGATAACCTGGCCCAATGCCATGGATCGCTCTAAAGGTCAAAACTAGAACCTTAAAGCGAACCCGGAGAGCCACCGGCAACCAATGCAGCTCGCGCAGGAGAGGCGTCACATGGGCACTACGTGACGCCCCCATGATCACCCGCGCGGCTGCATTTTGCACCAGCTGGAGTCTCCGGGTGCTCCCCGCAGGGAGCCCCATGTAGAGGGCATTACAATAGTCCAGGCGAGAGGTGACAAGGGCCTGAGTGACCGTGCGCAGGGCGTCCCGATCCAGAAAGGGCCGCAACCAGTAGATCCAACGGATCTGATGAAACGCCTCCCTGGAGACGGCCGCAACATGATGTTCAAGCGACAGCCGTACATCCAGGAGGACTCCCAGGTTTTGAGCCCTCTCTGTGGGGGGCAAAATTTCCCCCCCAATAGCCAGCGAAGGTGTCAGCTGGCTATATCGGGGCGCCGGAAACCACAGCCACTCGGTCTTGGATGGGTTGAGCCAAAGCCTGTTCCCGCCCATCCAATCCCGCACGGCCTCCAGGCACCTAGACATAGCCCCCACTGCATCGTTGGGGTGGTCCGGGGTGGAGATGTACAGCTGGGTATCATCTGCATAGAGATGATACCCAGGACCACGGATGATCTCACCCAGCGGCTTCATATAAATGTTGAACAAGAGAGGGGAGAGGACTGACCCCTGAGGCACCCCACAGACCAGGGGCCTAGAGGTGGACCTCTCCCCTCCCGCCAACACAAATTGCGAACGGTCGGAGAGGAAGGAGGAGAACCATCGAAGGACAGTTCCCCCAATCCCCAACCCCTCCAACCGTCGCAACAGGATACTATGGTCGATAGTATCGAAAGCCGCCGAGAGGTCTAATAGGACCAGGATAGAGGAAAACCCTCTGTCACGAGCCCTCCAGAGATCATCAACCAACGCGACCAATGCCGTCTCAGTGCTATGCCCAGGCCTGAAGCCCGATTGGAACGGATCGAGGTAGATCGTTTCCTCCAGGTAGTGAGGGAGCTGACGTGCCATCACACTCTCAACAACCTTCGCCACAAAGGGAAGGTTGGAGACTGGACGATAGTTGTTTAAAACAGCTGCATCCAGGGAAGGCTTCTTGAGGAGGGGCCGCACCACCGCCGTCTTCAAGGTGGTAGGAAGCGACCCCTCTCTCAAAGAAGCGTTGATAATCCCCTGGAGCCAGCCTCGTGTCGTCTCCCTGGTGGCTGAAACCAGCCAGGAAGGGCACGGGTCCAATAAATAGGTGGTGGCATTCAGACCCCCCCCAGACATTCAAACCTGTCCACACCCTCGGCGGTCACAGGGTCGAACTCCCCCCAGGTAACATTCACAAGACCTGCCCCGGACACCTCCCCCGGGACCATCCAATTGGAGTCGAGCCCCTCCCGAATCTGAGCGATTTTGTCATGCAGAAATCGAGAAAACTCCTCCGCCCTACCCTGCAGGAGGTCATCCCGCACTCTCGGTTCAAGTAGAGAGCGGGTCACTCTAAACAGGGCGGCAGGCCGATTTCCTGCTGACGCAATAAGGGCGGAGAAATACGAAGATTTCGCCGCCCCTATCGCCACAAGGTAAGTCTTAATATGAGATCTCACCTGTGTTCAGTCAGACACAGAATGGTTCGCCCTCCAAATGCCCTCTAGACGTCTTTTCCAGCACTTCATCTCCCGTAGCTCCTCCGTATACCACGGAGCCAAATGGGATTTGTGCCGGCTCAGAGGTCGCAGAGGCACAACTTGATCTAGAGCCCCGGCGGTCAACCCATCCCAGGTGGCCACCAGGTCTCCAGGCGAGCTGTGAGCCAGAGACTCAGGAAGTGGCCCAAGCTCCCTCTGGAACCGCTCCGGGTCCATCAGGCGCCTGGGGCGGAACAATCTATGTGGCTCCGCCTCCCTGCGGTGGGGGGTGGCGGAACAGAAGTCCAGCCTAAGGAGGGAATGATCTGTCCATGACAAGGGTGTGATGACTAGATCCCCGAAATTACAGTCATTCAACCAGTTTCTCTCTGAAGTCTGTGTACGTCTTGTAGAGTTGCAGAACCAACCCAGACAATTATAGAGGCAGTTATAGATGACAGACTCAATAATTCCTCTGTAGAACTGTATCAGCAGCTCCTTGGGCAGTTTGAGCTTTCTGAGTTGGCGCAGAAAGAACATTCTTTGTTCTTTTTTTATGACATTTTTGATGGTAGGTGTCCATTTTAGGTCTTGAGATACTATAGAATCCAGAAATTTGAAGGTCTCTACTGTCTTTAGTATTTTTATTTAATATTTAGTATCTATATTTAATATCTTTAGTCATATAGAGAAAGAGTAGTCCAGCTTGCTAGCTTTAGTCATACACATGTATAGTTAGGACAGTATTACTCAGTGTGTCAGACGTGCCCCCAGAGCCCAGTTTTACTACAAATATGTGGTCTGCCTCCCATCAACTAGAAGATATATATTAACATGCACACATAATTGTGACACACACTCTGCATACAGATGCCTTAATTTTGTTTTTCTTTCCGCATCATGGTGCATGCTAAATTATATTGTAAACTTTCTTGCTTGAGAATGCTTACATCATGGCCACTAGGACCTTTTAAGTCTAAAACCACACTGCCTATTATATTGATCATTTAAAAAAAATAATTATAAGTGGGTTGGCCATGTAGCATTTTATATTCCAAATCACCGTTGCAGCTTTCTTCATTTTTATGCACTGGAGTGAAGGAACATTATTAAGGATTCTCTAATTAAAGGCATGAATATTCCAATGAGGCTAGTGGGTATTTTATCTGCCTAGTGGTAAGCTGTGATTTGTTTGCAATATTGAAGAGTACCAGCCTCCCTATTCTTGAAAACACTTTGTAGGAGTTTAGGCACAATTACACTCTCATTACCTCTTGGCACCAAAGTGTAGTTCAAATGACTCTTTGCTTGAAAATATTAAGGCTTTATATATATATATATATATATATATATATATATATATATATATATATATATATATATATATATATATATATATATATATATATATATAAAGAGAGAGAGAGAGAGAGAAAGAAACCCATAATATATATGCATGGTATGTATGTATGAGAGGTGTGTATTAAACCCACCATTTAGGGACTATGGAATTCCTAACCAATTTCTCCTAGAAGTGTCTGTCATCCAGAGGTGGGATTCAAATTTTTTAACAACCAGTTCTGTGGGTGTGGTTTAGGTGGTGGGCATGGCTTGGTGGTCATGTGACTGGGTGGAGATGGCTTGGTGTCATGTTATTGGCTGGGCGTGGCCAATTCAATATCACTCACATCAAGGCACGCATCTCCTCGCCTGGCCTCTCATGACTGTGGAGATGCTGCAACTCTCATGACTGTGGAGATGCTGTGTGAAAAATGGTCATAAGTCACTCTTTTCAGTGCCATTGTAACTTTGAATGGTCACTCCACACAAGCAAAGTACCATCAAAGGAGGGGAAAAAACTCCAGAGATGTTCCTGAGACAGGAAGTCTAGTCCTGCCAAGAATGTAATAAAGGTTAACGGAGAGGTAGTTTCTGTAAGCAACACCAGAATATTTCCTTCCTGCCTTCCTTACAGGATTAAGTCAGTAATTTCTTCTAACAACCGGTTCTCCGAACTGCTTAGAATGTTAACAACCGGTTCTAGTGAATACATGCAAACTGGTAGAATCCCACCCCTGCTGTCATCCATGTACCTTTGAAGCAACACGTTATTGGCAAAACCACATTATATCACCTGCTCCTTCTGCACACTGTCTTGGCAGAAATTTGCAGGAATGGCAGGAAAGGGGGGAAAGAGGAAGGGGGAAGGGAAGAGGAAGTAGTGCTTCAAGCTCTGTTCCAAACAATATCATATGATTTTTCCTTCACCTGGCTGTCCTTGGCTCCCTCATCCTTTCCTTCAGCAATCTGCTTCCCTCTCAATTTCCACCATAATCCTGATTTTGCCAATTTTTTCCCAGCACTCTCCCCTGCCCAGTAGTCAGAAGACAACTTCCCACAGGAAATACTCAATGGTTAGGATTGCAGGCTGACTCTGCTCATTGGCAGGAGTTCTATTCTGAGTGGCTCAAGGTTGACTCAACCTTCCATCCTTCCGAGGTCAGTAAAATGAGGACCCCGTTTGTTGGGGGCATTATGCTGACTCTGTAAACCACTTAGAGAGGGCTGAAAAAGCACTATGAAGCTGTATCTAAGCCTAAATGCTATTGCTAAGTGCTATACTCTTTGGGGTGAAAACTTGCCCCCCCTATCCTCACAACCGACTGCATTTTTGTGGTCACAAGATGCACTCAACTTACCATCTTTCCAGTTAAATCCATTATATATAAGCTTTGTACCCGTGCTTCGCTATGAAACTATGTGATTGGGCTTAGTTTTTAGGGAGGAAAATAAGGGGGGTGGGGGAATTGTGCCTCTGCCTACCAGCATCCATCATTATTCATCTGGCTAAGCATCCTGTCAGTGTGTGAGACAGTTGAGGGCTGTTTGGAAACTGAACCAGTATTTGCTGTGTGAGCAAGGAGACAGCAAGGAGCCTGGGTGTGGCTTAGCTCAACTGTTCTGTACTAAAGCTGGTTGCTGCTGTGAAACTAAAACTGAAGCTGAAACTCCTCTCCTCTACTTGTATTTTGCATTTGGAACAGATTTCTTTTCAGGTGGGGAGGGGGAGTAGAACTCCTTAGCATCAGAACGTGTTAATAATAATATACGAAATATTAATGCTCTGATGTTCATTTTGAGAAATCCTTTCTTAGTGAGCACCTAGAAGCCAAGAGGAACATCCATGCCAAATTTCAAGTTTGTAGGCTTTACGGTTCTGGAGATTTTGTGATGATGCACGAGTGGTATTTTGCTTTTATATATATATTTTGCATATGTGTGTGTGGAATTTTTTTACACTTAAATGTACCTCAAATTTATAAAAAGCCTACACCAGTAGAGAGAAACATTAGATACATATTCTTCATACTACACAGGCTACTTTTAACATTTATACTCTTACCTGGCACGATCCAACAGCTTTTTGTTGCCTAGAAAAATGTTGTACATATCTTTGCACTTTTCTGAAAACTTGAGGCAGATTTAGAGTTTTGCTTTCACTGTTCCCCTTTCCAATCTGTTTTGCTCATTTCTCCAAGCAGTGGTTAGCACTGGAACAAAAGCTATGTGTGAGAATTGCTGCATGCTACAGAAAAAGTGTAGGAGTTGATTATCTTTGTATTGTTTAATGAAGTCTTGGCACTTGGCACTTGGTGACAATTGGAGATACAGTTCCTCTTCTGTCTAGCAACTTCAGCTATTTGGGAAAACTAACAACAGACTCCACAATGCCAAATTCTGCATATAGTATAGCCAAATCAGTTTCATTTAGCTCTGCATTATAAAAATTTTGCATTACAAAAACAGTTCTGCATTACAAAAACAGCTCTGCATTACAAAAATTTTCAGAAGACACAGTGTTTATGAATTATGGACACTTGGTCCTGATAGTTGTTTTCAGGAAAATCATATCCACTACTCAGATATTCCTTGACATTTTCATAGAACAATTTAAAATTGCCTTCAAATTGCCTTGTAATAACAGAATAACAGAATTGGAAAGGACTTTGGAGGTCTTCTAGTCCAAACTTGGCAAGTTTAAGACTTGTGGACTTCCAACTCCCAGAATTCCTGAGCTAACATGACTGGAGGAGGAATTCTGGAAATTGAAGTCCACAAGTCTTAAAGCTGCAAGTTTGAAGACCCCTGGTCTACAGTATCTATCTCCATCTCTATCTATCTATCTATCTATCTATCTATCTATCTATCTATCTATCTATCTATCTATCTATCTATCTATCTATCTATCTATCTATCTATCTATCTATCTATCTATCTATCTATCTATCTATCTATCTATCTCTATCTACCTATCTAATCCAAGTGGCAAGTCTTCAAACTTGGCAAGTTTAAGACTTGTGGACTTCAACTCCCAGAATTCCTGAGCTAACATGACTGGAGGAGGAATTCTGGGAGTTGAAGTCCACGAGTCTTAAAGCTATCAAGAAGACCCCTGGTCTAGTCCAATCTCCTGTTCAAGCAGGAAACCCTACACCATTTCAGACAAATGGATGCCGTGTCTCTTCTTAAAAACACCCAGTGTTGGAGCACCCACAATTTCTGGAGGCAAGTTGTTCCACTGATTAATTGTTCTAATAGCCAGGAAATTTCTCCTTAGTTTTAGGTTGATTCTTTCCTTAATTACTTTCCACCCATTGCTTCTTGTCCTGCCTTCAGGTACTTTGGAGCATAGGTTGATGTTAATTCCTTGAGCTTGCTGTTTAACGCAAATTCATGGAAGTGCTCCCTAATTCTTGTTTCACATTTGCCTTGGGTAATTACGCTTGGGTTTAGAATGGGGCATTGCTTTGGGTAATTACTCTTGAGTTCCACATCTCTGTGTTAGCTATACTCTGAAGGTAACTTATCAAAGGGCCCAGTCATTGGTCAACAGTTAAACATAGGGACAATATTTTGCAATGATACAACAATGATTTCAACAAAGCATAGAAGTTCTTCAACTGTTAGCAGAAACAGTGAAATGGGCACTTGCTCTCCAGAAAAGTATTTTCTTCATGAAAAACAATCATTCCTATAGTATTTCTTCCTGCACTCAGTTCAACAGAATGTAGCAATTAAATCTGGGGCCGTTTTTAAACTTTTGATACTTTAGTTTGATTTCCATAATTAATATGAATGTTGGTTGATTCAGCTCAACTTTAACTCTTGCATAATAGTTGCTTTACAATTGCATCAGAGGTCTCCTGACTATTACTCCCTTCTGTAAATGAAAAATATCTCTAAAGTACAGGACATATTTTGTTCCATTATTAGGTGCTTCGGTTGCCAAAGAAAAAGACAGATTATTGCCTATGATGTCTTCCAAATGTTTTCGGACATTATACCTCCTGTCTGCACTCTTTCTTAATAATCTATTCCTTTTTCCATCTGTAATAACATGTTCTTTTTATTATTAGATTTTTTTACTATTTTGTAATGCAATCACACTGGTTTGTTCCACAGTCCTTTTATTTTTCTCATTAGAATTGTTTGCAATTGTACTTTTTAATTTCTTGGGGTTTTTTTTTGTTTTTGTTTTTTTAGGAATTCCCACCATGAGCTCTTTATCATTAGCTTTTCTTATTATGGAATCCTAATGATCATTGCTACAAGATTATTAAATATACTTTTTCAAAGCCTAAGACTTCAGTTTCCCTGAAAATAAAGAATTCCAGCATTCTTTTCCCACTTTCCTTCAATGTTCTGCTGTTTGCCACTTCCTCAGCAAAGTTTTCCTTATTGAACAGCAGCAAAACAAGGAAAGTGGGTCATCTTGGCTTCTGTTTCTGAAGGATAACATTATCAGCAAAATAACACTGTTGACATGAACGCCAGATGATCCAGAACTGGTTCCAAAGTTCTACGAAGTTCCCATGTGGAAATGGCTCTAACATACAAGCAAAACATCCTTGTTACACTTTTATTCTGCCTTATTAAAGGTTCTCAAGGCAGTGAACAAACCTAATACTCTGCCTCTATTTCTCCCAAAACAGTTACTCGCAGGGGTGGGATTCAAATTTTTTAACAACTGGTTCTGTGGGCATGGCTTAGTTGATGGACGTGGCTTGGTGGTCATGTTATTGGCTGGGCTTGGCCAACTCAATATCACTCACAACGAGGCACGCATCTCCTCGCCTGGCCTCTCATGATTGTGGGGATACTGCAACAGTCGTAAGTGTGAAAAATGATCATAAGTCACTCTTTTCAGTGCCATTGTAACTTTGAACGGTCACTCCACACAAGCAAATTACCAGCAAAGGAGCGGGAAAAAACTCCAGAGAAGTTCCTGAGACCGGAAATCTAGTCCTGCCAATAATGTAATAAAGGTTAACGGAGAGGCAGTTTCTGTAAGCAACACCAGAATGTTTCCTTCCTGCCTTCCTTACAGGATTAGGCCAGTAATTTCTTTTAACAACCAGTTCTCTGAATCGCTTAGAATGTTAACAACCAGTTCTAGCGAATAGGTTCGAACTGATAGAATCCCACCTCTGGTTACTCGGTTGACTAAGGAACTGGCCCAAAGTGATCTTGCCATTTTTCATGCCTAATGGAAGCCTAAAACTCGGTCTCCTGGTTTCTAGACCATCAACTCAACCACTACACCAAACTGGCTCTTAGTTATTAAGATTTCATTAGGTCTTAAGTCTGTTGTTAAATATTAAAGATTAGTGGTGGGGAAGCTGTTCCATTTCTTTTTTCCATAACTGAGTTTGCCAAAAGCATAATTCCCCCCCACTCTGAACCCAATTTCATAAAACTCTAATATTATCCTTACTGTATACCCATAAAAATAAGTATGCTTTAGATGTTTTACGTTTTAGATCGCAAAGAATTAAAAAGCAACTATATTAATTAGCATTTAGGAAAGGGTAAGAACTTCAGACTGTGACTGTTTTTATATATATATATATATATATATATATATATATATATATATATATATATATATATATATATATATATATATATATATATATATATAGGAAAAGTCCCATTAAATAAGCTTTAGACTTTTTTAAACCAATGAATTCTTCTCATACTTTCTGGAGCACTAATAATAGAATGCCATACAGATAGCTGCAGGGGCCTTTTTAATGGATAGGAACAAATAAACTACCCCACTAGACCTACCAAAGTATTCACTATGAATGGTAGAGTCACACATGCCCCCCAAAGCATTTCAAATAAGTATACAGGTAACAATTTTCTTTTTTTTAAAAAAAAAAGCTTTGTCAAATCAGCTTAGCATCCACCTGAAAACCTTTTAAAAGACTATTATATCAACAATTCTTTCTTGTATTACAGAGGGCATTTCTCCAGCACTATTTCTAAAAATACAAAAGAAGAAAGAAAAGAAACCTACCCCACCCACAAACAAATCTAGGAATCTTTCATAACTCTCAATTTTAATCGTGTGCCTGTGCCTAAAACTAGCTCTCCTATATATCTTAGCTACTGTTAATTATTACCTAATTATGAGTCTTCTTGAAGCCAATAGGTCAGGTCATAACAATTACTAATCTTGAGTCCAATCAATTCAGAGCTAAATATGCTAATAATATCTGGATCCAGCCCAGGTTATGGATCTAAGCAATAAATCTAAATTGTATATGCAAAATACCATCTGGGGCTATGATACTCCACAAATTCACCCAAAGTGTTGATCAAACTATTCCAACACCATAATTCTCTAGGATTATTTGACAATCTCAAAAGCCCTGCTCTCGAGATAGAAGCAACGCATCATGTTTTCTGCTCTTCCTTTTTTTAATTTAAATAAATTAAGTCACTTAAGACTCCTGCTGATTGAAGCAACATGTAAAGCATGCAAAACATGTAGATAAAATAAATGGTTTCTTCCGATTATATATTAGTCCATACGTTCATGGCATCTAATCATGTGAGAAACAAGGGCATCTAACCGTGTGAGAAACAAAGGTTTCTTTGCTCAACAAATCTTTAGTTTCAACTGATCATTTATTTTGGAAACTTTCCAGGGAATGCCTTAAAATATAAATTAAATTAAACCAATGTAGAACTCAGGATTCATACTTAGAATAGAATATACAGAGTTGGAAGGGACCTTGGAGGTCTTCCAGTCCAACCCCCTGCTTAGGCAGGAAACCCTATACCATTTCAGACAAATGTTGTCCAATCTCTTCTTTAAAATTTTCAGTGTGTCATGCCCCCATCAGAGTCTGAATCTGAGGAGGAAGACAAACAGCTGACAGGGAGTGGGAGAGTGGCTCCATTGGCTGTGGAGGACACTGGGGAGGGGTAAAGTCAGGCTGGGCAGAGCAGGGGAGAAGTAGAACAGGAGAGAGGGAGTTCAGAGGAAGACCAAGGCCCACCCCCTCTTCATCTTAGGGCACGCAGGGAAGAACGGAGAAGAGAGCAGTGTGGGTTGCATGGCTTATGAGGGAGGAAAGGGTCCTGATTCCCTTCACAAGGCACATGTGGGGATGGTGTTTAAAGGAGAGGCAGGTGGGTGGGGCGGTGGTCGGGAACAAACATTGAGTTTATCTAGTGTTGGCTGCTGTTATCTGAGTTCTTGGCATCCTCCCAACTGGTTTGATTTACTGCCGTGTTACTTCATTTCTGGAGCTTATAGTTTTCTGTTTACAATGTTTGAATTGGAATATAGGCAGCCAAAGGCTGTTGCAGGTTTGTGGAAGAATTTTTCTCCAGACCAGAAGGTAACCGGGACATTGGGGGCAAAGTTGGAGCTAATAAAGGGACCCAAACTTATTCTCTGACTGTGTTGCCTTTGTTCTATGCCCTGAGTCATCACACAGTGTTGGAGCATTTACAACTTCTGGAGGCAAGTTGTTCCACTGATTAATAGTTCTATCAAAACAAGAAATTTCTCCTTAGTTCTAGGTTGCTTCTCTCCTTGATTAATTTCCATCCATTGCTTCTTGTCCTGCCTTCAGGTGCTTTGGAGAATAGCTTGACTCCCTCTTCTTTGTAACAGCCCTTTAGATATTGGAACACTGCTATCATGTCATTCCTAGTTCTTTTCCTCAAACTAGACATACCCATTTCCAGCAAGCATTCTTTATATGTTTTAGCCTCATCCCTTAATCATCTTTGTTGCTGTTCTTTGCACTCATTCTAGTGTGCCAACATCTTTTTTACATCGTGGCAATCAAAACTGGATGCAGTATTCCAAGTGTGGCCTTACCAAGGCATATGAAGAACCTAAGAACATAACGCCTTACCTGATCAGACAAATGACTCATAATGGGCAACAAAATACATGGAGAAACTTCACAATTTTGGATAGGAGGATAAAGACCTTCTCCCATGTAATTCCTCAGCAGCTGATATTTCAGATTTTCTGCATGGACACATTATAGAATTATTGTCAGGCTTTGAAAACTTAAATGCAGGGGAGTCTGGTGGGACCTTTTCAAACTAACATATTTTATTATTTAACCTTTTTTTAAAAAAAAGTTTTAAAAGATACAATCAGACTCCTTACAACTGTTGGTTTTCAAAAACCAACCCATCCTCACAAAGTAGCCTTTGACAGCAGGACTCTCCATTCATCTGTCTTGACTTCTTTTAAAACTGCCCAAATTGGAGGGGACTGAGCAAGGATCATTGTAAAGACATGCACAATATTGCATTGTAAAAAACATACTGGCTGGGGAATTCTGGGAATTGAAGTCCATATATCTGGAAGCTGCCAAGGTTGAGAAGCACTCATGTAGATAGACTGATGAAGAAATTCATCAGACTAGAAAAATTAGAAACGGAGTGAAACCAAAGTTGTTTTGGTTTGAACCTCTATTTTATCAATGGAGTAGTGAGAAAATCAAGAGAGCCAAAAATGCACCTTCTCCCCTTTAAAAAAATCTTGTTGCAACAATAAACTTAAGAGAAAGGATGAGATGGGAGTGTCAGGGTTTCAAGTAATAAATCCATGGCAAGCAATACTCCAGATCAATTGAATACATCAAAGAATACTTTTATTGGAAATATCATATTGGCACATATTTGGTGAAAACCAACTCTGAAGAGTCCCGCAGTTTTCACCTAATTAAAAGTAAAAGATTTTCTATTTTCTCAAAATAATTTAGTATTTTAGTATTTATTTGATTTGTCAATCGCTTACAAGATACAGGTATAAGAATAAATATAGTTTTGAATACATGAGATAGATACTTATAAGAAAAATAAAAAGAAACAATAGGACAGGAATGGTAGGCACGATTGGTGCGCTTATGCACGCTCCCTACAGGCCTCTTAGGAAGTGGGTGAGGTCAATAGTAGACAGTCTAAGGTTAAAGTTAAAGGTTAAAGTTTAAGGTTAAAGTTTTGGGGTCACATTGTCCAATCATGGTGCTGTCTGATTGGACAATGTGACCGGTTGGTTAACATCACTCCGCCTTTCTCCAGCCAGGTGTGAGAATGTCCTTGGTTCCCAAGAGAAAGTATTTTGTTTTGGCTATAAGATCCCCTGTATCTGAGATCCCCCTTTCCTATCCCTTAGCTCCAGTGTGGCAACACTGAAGTGGTCAAAATGGCTTCGGTCAGGCCATCTTCAGGGTTGACAGTGAGAGGATAATAAAGTGTTCAATAGCCATTGAATGTTGACTGGGGAAAACAGATGGATGAGCTGGAAGAGAATTCTGGAAATTGCAGCAAATCAATTTAATTAATAACTAATTCCAGAACTTTTTTCAAATATTAAGCACATTCTCTAGATAGTGTCAGAAGTCTGCCAAGTGAGGAGAAAAGACGTTTTATTGGCCAGACTGTAGAAATGCCTTCCAAGAAAGTGTTTTGTGAGCCTCTGAGCAACTTTTCAAGCACGCCTTGAAGAAAATTCTCTTTCTACAGCCCCTTTATATGGATAGCATTTGGACTTCTCCAATTCTTTTTATAGTTGTTATTTTTCATTGATAGATACCCAAGTAAAACGTCTCCTTGAACTGGTGTTGGAATTGAAATTGTGATATGCAAGGTTGTTATTGGTATGCTGCACCTGCCTCTGATTACAAAAATGGTGTACATTGGTTTTGATTTCAGCCCTAGGAGTGAGGCTGGGTGGAGTTAATAATATAATATAGGTCATGTCTCTAAAATGTCTTACTCAATCTAACCCCACCCCCACTTCCTTCTGTATTTTATTCTTCTAAGGAAAAAAATAAACATGAAGGTAAATTGTTATACTGCCACCTACAGATAACCTTGGGAGCTACAGAAACTGTGGATTGAAAAAGGCAGGTAGGTGAGTGACAGTGCTCAAGAGATGCATTTGATAGTCAAGACTGGGCTGCCCTTGATAAACCATCAGCTTTTTTTTTAAAAAAAAAACCCTGTTTAGTTATATGCGTATGTATGTAATGCCAGCAGTGTCAATGCTGTAAAGAAGAAGATTTGCTCCAAGATTTTTGCTTTCTTTGCTCCAAAGAAATTATAAAATAAAATAGCTTTTTTCTGCAGGCCACACTTTTATATTTGAGGCACAATAGTCTTCCTGCTCCTCTAAAATTTTATTTAACATTTATGACAAAAGCAACAACAGAGAATGGTAATGACAAGCAAGGGATTAACAGTGGTGGGATTAAAAGAAATTTTTACTACCAGTTCTGCGGGCGTGGCGTGGCTTGGTGGGTGTGGTGTGGCTTGGTAGGCATGGCTTGGTGGATGTGGCAGGGGAAGAATACTATAAAATCTCCATTCCCTCCCCACTCCTGGGGGAAGGTTACTTTAAAATCCCCATCCTTTCCCCACCCTAATAACCTCTTTTCCAGCTCCGTTCTTCTGTGCAGCGCAACCAAAGAAGTCCCAGTTGATCAGCTGGGACTCAGGAGGCAGATAATAGATGGGGGCGGGGCCAGTCAGAGGTGCTATTTGCCGGTTCTCCAAACCACTCAAAATTTCTGCTACCTGTTCTCCAGAACTGGTTAGAACCTGCTGAATACCATCTCTGAAGAGATAGTAGCAGGAACAAATATAGCAAGAAGTAGTAGGAAATGGTAGCATTATAGACATTTTTACTAATTTTATGTATTTATATTCTGCCATTGTTATTTTTAGAAATAACTCAAGGCAGCAAACATATCCAATATTCTTTCCTCCTCCTATTTTTCTACAACAATGACAGTGAGGTGAGTTAGGCTGAGAGAGCATAACTGGCTCGAAACATATGATGAACAGTTGCAAGTACTCGGTATGGCTAGTCTAGTGAAGAGAAGGACCAAGGGAGACACGATAGCAGTGTTCCAGTATTTGAGGGGCTACCACAGAGAGGCGGGGGGTCAAGCTATTTTCCAAGACACCCAAAGGCCAGACAAAGAATAATGGATGGAAGCTGATCAAGGAGAGGTTTAACCTAGAGGCAAAGAGAAATTTTCTGACAGTGAGAACAATCAACCAATGGAACAGCTTGCCTTCAGATGTTGTGGGAGCTTCATCCCTGGAAGCTTTCAAGAAGAGATTGGACTGCCATTTGTCAGAAATGGTGTAGAGTCTTCTCTTGGGTGGGGGGTTGGACTAGATGAAGGTCCCTTCTAACTCTGTTAATCTGTTAAAGTCACCCAGCTGGTTTTTCATGCCTAGATGAGACTAGAATTCACAGTCTCCTGGTTTCTAGCCTGGTGCCTTAATCACTGGTGCAAATTGATTCTCATGCACACATATTCAATAACCACAACTATTGTAGCTAATGAAAACCTGTACCCTTTTCTATAGATCTTCCGGATATATTGGATTTTGGCTTGCCTTGTTCATTTTATTGGTGCTGTTCATGGTATAGTTTATAATCCTTATGTATTGTCTCTGAGAAATCCTGGATTTTTCAACTGTTTTTAGAAAGAAATAAACAGAAGACCCAGATAACTACCACATGATTTAGTTTGAAATCACTATTTGGGAAGATTTTAGATCTGTATTCCTCAACCTCACTGACTTTAATGAGTGTGAACTTCAACTCCCATAAGAGGTTGGGAAACTCTTGAAGTCCACACATTTGAAATCCAAGCATTGTTCTCGAACAAACCACGAAATTATCAATGTATAAGGATCTTGAAAACCAAATAATTATTACCAGTATATAAATTAGTATGGATTTATTAAACCTTGTCAGATTAATTTACTACATTTTTGTCTGGGCAACTTCAATCAGAGACTTGAAAATGTATGTAGATGTGATATATTTTGATTTCAGTGATGCATTTGACAAGGTACCCCAAGACTACTTAGGTGTGAAGTAAATACCATCACACTTAAGGGAATCCACAGATGGTTTGAAAACTATACAGAGTGCTCATCGATAATTTGTCAACAAATGGATGTAGGAATGAAGTGAAGTTGAATCTTGGCATCTCTATCTGACTGACTTGCTTGAAGAGATGCAGAGAATGACATAAAACTGGATGGATTACATTTTTTGAAATTTTTAAACATTCAAAATAGTTAATAGGTTAGAGAGATCATCCTCTGAATAGTTTTGTAGTAATGTTTGTAGCCCATTTTGTTGTTGCACGGTCTATGACATTTATTTTATTTATTTATTTTGTCAAGCATGTGTTAAGAAGGAACTTTTGGACAGGGATGGTAGGCACGCTGATGCGCTTATGCAGCCCTAACAGACCTCTTAGAGATGGGGTCAGGTCAACAGTAGACAGTCTAAGGATAAAGTTTTGGGGGTTTGGAGAAGAAACCACAGAGTCAAGTAGTGTATTCCAGGCATTGACTACTCTGTTGCTGAAGTCGTATTTCCTGCAATCGAGTTTACCTTAAGTTTGTATCTATTGTGTGCTCGTGTATTGTTGTGGTTGAAGCTAAAGTAGTCATTGACAGGTAGGACATTGCAATAAATAACTTTACACATGATGATAACCATGTTGGTATTGACTTGTGCATTGGATCTAGCTTTAAAAAGTTGAAGTATTTCTATTATTCAACAGAAGTAATGAATATCAGTGTTATACTATATGTGGAATAATTGCAACCTACCCACCATTTTTTTAGCTGTCATGCCTCCAATACATTCATGTTTCAGGGCAGAGGTGTCCAATCTTGACAATATTAAGATCTGGGAACTTTAAGTCCCAAAATTCCCCAAATGGCATTAAAGTCCACAAGGTCTTAAAGTTGCCGAGGCTGGACATCCTTGCTTTAGGCCATTATGGGACATCTTATATGGTGGAAAAAAATTAAAACCCCTGTTGATATTAGTGATAGACTTTTCTAGGGCCTTCAAAATCCAACTAGTCCCCAATATTAGCCCAATTGTATATGCACATTTGTTTTCTTCAAGATTACCACATGTTTAAATGTTAATTTTATTTATCTGCGTTGATAAGGTCAATTTGAGCTATATGCTAATACCAGGAAGTTGTTATTAAGCAATGTTCCACAAGGTGAAAGATTTCAAATATTAACTTTCATCTTCTGAGGCTAGCTGGATGTATTTTAGCTGATAAAATAGCAAATTAGTTTTTCATTGATGATTACCTGTTAAATATCTGTTTGAATATGTTTGAAGTATTCCAACAATGGTAAATCTCAAAAAATCATGGCCTCAGTACCAAATATTATTCAATGTATTTAATGTCCATCTGCCCATAGCTCAGTAGGATATTGAGCCCTGATTAGGATCCTCTTGATTTAAACCTTGGTATGACTGACAAACACCTCACCCGTTTTTAGTAATACAGTTGAAATAAATGCAAATTATGCATGCTCCAGAAGGAGAAGACTGATAGTTTCAGATCACTGGATAAAATGTTCTCCTTAAATGGATCATCTACCAAGCAAATCCAGGAACGAAGTTTTCATGCAAAAATAAATGCCGTACTGACAGTTTAGCCTAGAGCTCCAAAACACCAGACATAAGATGTTTTTATGAGGTTCACAGTGTCAAATCAATGTTGCCAAAGCATCTGCAGAATGTAGTAGGCAACCACAAATGCTGAAATACATCCTTTTCTTCTACTGCCAGCAATGCTGCTGTGACATTGCACAGCTTCAGCTGAAAGAAGCTAAAGGGCATGGTGTGGCATAAAATCTGATATGACAAATGAAACAAATCAAGGTATATAAAATGATATTGAACTAATTGTTGAGCTCAACCTTGGGGACAAGAAAGCACACCATAAAGATCAAAATGCAGATATTAGATCATTTCCCCATTAGTGACATATAGCATCTTTAGAGGCATCCAACCATCATTGCGTCAAAATGGCAGTAATATGGATAGACTTCATATCATCTCAATGATAGCTGTAGAAATACTATAAAGATGCTTTTAGTCAATAGAAGGAATATGGCCGGAGCTGCAACTAATGAGATTTGCAAGGGTTACTGATTGAAATAATTATTCTGAAAACAGCATTGTGGTCAATGTGATATACCTGTCTGCTCACCAAAGTCCGGCCTTCAAAAATGCTGCTAATTAACTTGGCCCGTCATGATTTTGGCAACTATGCAAATGAAAGACGAAAAAAATATATAGAGGAGATACATATTTCCTATTCTCTATCTAATTTCAGTTCTACGCCTACCAGAGAAAATCAAAATTTATTGTCCAACAACCAAAAAAACACCCCTTACTGGCTTGAAAGTATACTATTTTCCTGACATAAATTCATCCTGCATAGGAAAGGGGTTTTTTTTAATGCAAGCATCCTATTAATATGTACTTTTTTTTTCTATGCAGTCTTCTGAAGATGTATATTTTCTTCCAGATATCTATCTCACAAACAAGTGGCATTTTGCAGAGTTTTGAATAGAGGAAGATAGGTAAAGTTGTAGTTGTGGTTCATCATACAGGCATCCAGAAGTTTAAACTGGACTTGGCATTTTTATCCTCCTATCAAACTTTCCCAAAGATCTGAAATAGGTAAATGTTCTTGCTTGATGGTGTTAAAGGTATGGTGGCAGAATGTAAACTGTTCCGAGTAATGCAGCCTTTTGCAATTGACTGATGGCAATTTTGTCAGTGCTGATGGTGTTCCAGTGGTGGTCCAGTTGTTTTGGATCATATTACTATTGGAATTATCTTTGCTTTCTTTTGTCACAGTAGTTCTATTTCTATTTGCAGTTACTATTAACCTTCTCATCACTCCTTATCACCCATCCCCTCCCACTTGTGACTGTATGACTGTAACTTTGTTGCTTGTATCCTTAAGATCTATATTGACTGTTTCCTAGTACAATTTGATTACTTATTGTACCCTATGACTATTATTAAGTATTGTACCTTATGATTCTTGACTTTTGATGAATGTATCTTTTCTTTTATGTGTACTGAGAACATTTGCACCAAAACAAATTCCTTGTGTGTCCAATCACACTTGGCCCTTAAAGAATTCTATTCTATTCTATTCTATGTTGTTATCTTCTCCAGTTCTTTCACTTCTCTTCTGCTGCCTCCAGATACTACCACTATCAAGACATTTTTCTTCTCCTCTTCCTCCTCCTCCTCCTCCTCCTCCTCTTACCACTTTGGATGTTGAGAGAGATGCAAAGTTCTTATTGACAATTATATTTTGTTGTTATTCTTAGACTCTGTATGACCACCAAATTCTCTGCCAACCGATATCCTTGGCTTATGATGGACTAACCTGTACTGAATAGAAATCTATGTTAGTTTTGTTTCATATTCTAAATCTTACCAAGATTATGCTATGATTATTGGAAAGGATGTTCTTCTGTCTCTCAACAAAAGAGGTTCTCTTTCATGAGAGTAATTTTTGATAGTTGTTATATGAGTAAACATTCAAAAATGTGGCTTAGAAATTATACTGTTTGAAAATATAATAACATTGGAAAATTATTTAATTTATTTTCCAGTTAGCACATGAACTATTGTTTCACTGAAATTAACAAGAATGCATGCCTAAAATCAGAATAATTTTGCTTCTGCAGTAGCCAAAATCATTGCCTGCTTTAGATCATCCTTCCAAAAGACTGCTCATGAGGGATACATAAAATTCTGAAGTGGGTAGGCTGGTAGAATTTGTAATACTTTATAGTAGACATCATGAATGACTTTTATGGATTTTACTATTCCAATGATGTTCTTTTGCTTGGAAGTAAGTTTATTACAAATATGCAGAAGCACAGACATTTCTTCTTTTCTGACTCAAGAAAATAAAAAACAGATTTTATGTTTTCAATTTTAAAAAATTCTATATACTTAAATTACTACTTTCGGGAGAACATTTGGATCAATATCAATATGCTGAAGAGAAGCTCTTGCTTGTATTCAATAACTGTTTAAAAGTATTTTTGATCCGTTTCCTTCCTTCTTTTTCCTATATTCCCTCTTTTATTAATTGAAAGCTCTGTCAAAAACTTAACATTATATTTCATTAAAGGAGGAACAGATGAGAATGTATTTAGAAGATAATTTGATGGAAGACTTTTAGCAAGTTGAAGAAATCTCATCCCCTTATTTTGAATATTGGCTCCCAATTGTCTTTCTGCCCTTATTGCTCATTAGGTCTTGATTCAGAATATTAAATTGAATTGAATTCATCCATATAACCATTTCTCCTCAAGTTCCCTGGATTCTGAAAACACCTAGATTTTTTAATACTTTGAGCTCATACACATAAAAGGTAAAGGTTTCCCTCGCACATACGTGCTAGTCATTTCCAACTCTAGGGGGCAGTGCTCATCTCCATTACAAAGCCAAAGAGCCAGTGCTGTTCGAAGATGTCTCCATGATCATGTGGCTGACATGACTAAACGCTGAAGGTGCATGTAAGGCTGTTACCTTCCCACCAAAGTGGTCCCTACTTTTCTACTTGCATTTTTACATGCTTTCAAATAGCTAGGTTGGCAGAAGCTGGGACAAGTAATGGGCATTCAATCCATTATGCGGTGCTAGGGATTCAAACCGCCGAACTGCCGACCTTTCTGATTGACACCACCGCATCCCTATGCTCATAGACATATGTACTGTATACATATAAATTATTTGATCAGTTTTGGAGAATCCACAGGCTATAGATAGTCCTTGACCTATCTAGTAGCTTAGTTTAAGTTTACAATGAAAATCTCCAGGACTATTTACAACCTGGAGTTGAAGTTGAAGTTAAGTGAAGGTGAAAGTGAAGGTGAAGGGAATGGGGACTGAGTAAAGTAGAGTAGAGTGGAGTGGAGTGGAGTGGAGTGGAGTGGAAGGGAAGGGAAGGGAAGAGAAGAGAAGAGAAGAGAAGAGAAGAGAAGAGAAGAGAAGAGAAGAGAAGAGAACAGAACAGAACAGAACAGAACAGAACAGAACAGAACAGAACAGAACAGAACAGAACAGAACAGGAAGGTAGCTTAGTTTAAGATAGCTGGAAGGGACCTTGGAGGTCCTCTAGTCAGCCCTCTGCTCAAACAGGAGACTCTATACATTTCAGACAAATGACTGTGCAGTCTCTTCTTTAAAAACCTCCAGTGATGAAGCACCCACAACTTCTGAAAGCAAGTTGTTCCACTGGTTAATTGTTCTCACTGTTAGGAAGTTTTTCCATAATTCCAGTTTGCTTCTCTCCTTAGTTTCCAACCATTGTTTCTTGTGCTGCCCTGTTTTGGAGAATAGCTTGACTCCCTCTTCTTTATGGGAGTCCCTCAAATATTGGAATACTGCTATCATGTCATCTCTAGTTCTTCTTTTCTTTAAATTATCCAAACCATTCTTCATATATTTTAGTCTCCCGGTCTTTGACCATCTTAGCTCCTCCCCTCTGAACTTTTTCCAAAGTCTGAGCATCTTTTTTATACTGTCATGACCAAAATTGGTTGCAGTATTCCAGGTGTGGACTTATTAAGGTTTTATAAAGCAGTACGATACTTCACATGATTTTGATTCTATGCCTCTGTTTATACAACCCAGGATTGCATTACCTTTTTTGGTCTCTGCCACACACTGCTGGCTCATATTCAAGTGATCACCCACTACGATTTCAAGGTTCTTCTCACAATTACTGTTTTTGAGCCAGGTCTTATTTAATCTGTACTTATACCTTTGGTTTTTCCTGGAAATATGTAAAACTTTGCTTTTTGCCACATTAAAATTCATTTTGTTTAATAGGGCCCATAAGTCATTTATGAAGATATTAAAGAGTCGTGGGCATAAGACGGAACCTTGTGGTATTCCACTGCTTCCTTCCCTCCATGTAAATGTAGTACCATTAAGGACTACTAGTTGAGTATGATTTGTCAGCCAGCTACAGATCCATTTGATGGTGATGCTGTCCATTCCACATTTTTCTAGTATGCCAAGAAGTAGGTTGTGATCTACTTCATGGAATGCCTTACTGAAATCTAAATATACTGTGTCCACAGCATTTTGCTGATCTACTAATTTAGTCACTTTATCAAAGAATGAAATAAAATTGGTATGGCATGATCTGTTTTTAACAATCCTGTGCTGGCTACTAGTTGTAACTTTATTTGTTTCTAAACGTTCTCAGATCTGTTTTTCTTTTTTTTTAATTATTATTTTCTTTTCCGGGATCTTCTCAGGTATGATGTGAGGCTGATTGGTCTGTAGTGTCCTGGGTCTGTTGTTTCCCCTCCCTTTCTTGAAGATGGAAAGTACATCAGTCATTTTTCAATCTTCAGATAATTCCCTGGAGTTTCAACAGCTTCTTCTCCCCTACGGTCATGTGATGGCATTTTGGCCAACATTTATGGACATTTTCAGTGGTCCACAGTCCTTTTGATCACAACTTATGACATTTTTTTTATGGGAAACCAGCATTTACTTCTGGTTTCTGGCCAAACCCACCCATTGTGGGCAATGGATTCGCTAAACAATAGCAGTAATTCACTAATCAACTGCTGTGAAAAATGTCGTAAAATTGGGCACTGTTCCGTAGTGACCCACTTAACAAGTGACCCACTTAACAAGACTTATGACCATAATTCTGAGCTTAATTATGATCATAGATCAAGGACTACCTGTAAAGCACAGGTATCAAACTCGATTGCATCATGTGACTATCAGCCCCTGGTTGGCCAGCTGCAGCCGCACCGCATTTTTTGCCTTTGCAGACCTGCGGGCTACCAGTTTGACAACCCCTGCTGTAAAGCAGGACTCTCTGAAAGAACTTATTTCTCACAAATTCTACTCTAAACATCATCTTCTCAATAATGTCTTTGGCTTAATTCCCTACACATCCCTAGCTGTCTGCAATTGCATTTCGTCAAATGGATCCCATGTTATTTGTGAGTCTGGTTTCCCCTCTTTTTATTGTTTCTAGCCCTTCCAAATTACAGAGAATAAGCTGTTCTTAATTATTGCTTAGGGAAACCTTTATGTACATTAATGATGCTAAGAAATAAGAAGGATATTTCAAACACATTTAAATATCCAACTTCTTAGCTTGGGGAATAGAATGGATGGACAAAAATGTATTTTGTTTCACCATCTGAGAAAAAAACCTTTCTGTGTTTCAACAGCTTTATTGCTTTCTCAGAACTTTATGCTGATTTTTAAAAACCTGGAGTTGATTTTCCTTCATTAAAACTCAACTTAATTTCCTTGCCTTCCACATTTAAGTCAAATGCTGTTATAGTTCATGAAGCCTAAAATTAAGAAACATACAGGACATCAGCAACTTTTGGATGTAACATTATTACTTTTTTGTCTGGACCATTAGTATTTTTCTGATCCAAACATGCTGCTTCCTTCATGGATCTTTTCAGAAATGAGGAAAATGAATAAGAATATTATTTATAAAATTTTGAAAGCAGAGAATCACAAGAGGAATTGCATCTCAAATGTTTTGGGATAAAACAACAGAATGTGTATATTTGTAGAAAATTTACATCAGGGAGGAAGGGAACTTTCACATGTACAAATGAAGTTTTGGCTGTATTTAAAAATGAAAAATGCAGAATATAAATGTAAAACCAATGAAATACATAAATGCATGGAGTGCCCCAGTGACAATAATGCATTTTGTTTGTAACTTATTTGTGGGAGTTTTTGATAATGGATGCTACAAACTATAACAAACCCAAAGGCAAATACTTTCAATGTGATTATTTTTTTAAATATTCCAGTGATCTGGAGAGACGGGGGGAGGGAGGGAGGGAGGAAGGGAGGGGAGAGAGGGAAAGGGAGAGGAAGAGGGGGAGAGAGAGAGATTATATTTAATATTCAGTAATCCAAAACCTGGTGGATATTTCTGTGCCATTTCTGAGGTCATTTTGTTTCCACATAAACAACCACAGAATAAAAGTGTTGAAAAAGGACTATGACAGAATAGCCTTTGACCTCGCTACATACTCAGGGACCAAAGCTCACAAATTAATTGTTGAGTATCACTTTGAGTCCCATAGGGAAAGAAAATCAAACTCTGCCAGCATGGTCTTTCCAACCGGCAAAGTTCATTCCACAATTCAGAAAATATGTAGAAATATGCTTCTCTTGGCTGCAGGTGAAGAGCAGAGTAAACAGTCAACCAGTTGAGAAGACAGTTTTGAGACTCAGTCATGTCTTGACCCAAAGACCCAACCATGGTGGCTTTGAAACAGCTTGACAAGTTAAAGCTCCAGATCGGGGTATCAAACTGGCACCCTGTGGGCCAGATGTGTCACATGGACCCCAAGCCCACCCCATCTCCATGAAGGGGGAAAAAGTCACACTACGTATGATGGCAATGTGAGTTTGACACCTGTGCTCTAAACTGAGTCTTCAATCCAGGTCAACAGACACTTGAACATGCAAGAGCTGGGCAGCCTCATTGGGTCTCCAATGATTGCTATTCTTGATCTCATAATAAGTTTTATATCCAGTTGAACATGATTTAAAGTATGAAATATTTCTTGGTTTACTGGACAATGTTCTGCTTACAAAAACAGTTAGTCCATCCCTGATCATGCATGGCCTATTAGGGATTTTCAAATACTATTGGCCATGTACTGAAGCAAAATGAAAAGCCATTCCTTTAAACTCCAGAGATTCTCTAATTACCTTACTGATTGTTGAGGCAAGGGGGGAAAATAATTTGGCAAAACAGCCTTTCTTGATTTCTTCAGGCTTGTTTCATTTCTATGATTTCCCAGTCCTGTTTATTCAATTTTCAGGAAACATGCATTGTTTACTTTTGAGCAAAGCAGATTTTTTAAACAAGGTACTTCTGGTTCTATCCACTCAGGAAACAAATACACTAGTAAAAATTTGCTCCACACTCACTTCTGTTTACGCTGCTAGTCTGCCATCAGCTAAGTCCAGAATGTTATTTAGAACAGTGTTTCTCAACCTTGGTGACTTGAAGAGGAATGGACTGTAACTCCCCAAATTCCCCAGCTGGGGAATTCTGGGAATTGAAGTCTTCAAGTTGCCAAGTATCCAACTACCCTTAGTGTTGTGGCCTGTGGCTGCTGGCCCCTTCAGCAGCTGAATCAGATAAGGAGAAGGCGTGGGAGTTGGGGTCAGCATCAAGGCAACCTGAGAGCTCTGAGGGGGAAGAAGGAATGGATCTATCAGAGACAGAAAGAGAGAGAGAGAGAGGTAGAACTGAGTTGTCCGTCAGCCCTCAGATGGAGAACCAACAGCCCCCAGGTCTGGAGGTGGCTGATGAGGAAGAGGAGGAACCACTGGGTCCAGTGCCTGATGGGTGGATGTGCAGAAGGCAGAAGAGAGGAGAGCAGTGGAAATCTGTGGGCCAATCCTTGGGACGAAAGAGACACTGCTGCTAGCAAAGCCCCACCCTAGCTCTGAGGATCAAAGGCAAGGGGCGGAGATGAGCAGATATGGCAGACAATTATTCATCTCCTTGCCAGACAGACTTGTTAGCCTGCTGTGAGAGAGAGACTTTTTGCCAGGGCTGCTGGCTCGCCAAATAAAGAAATCATTGATTTAACTACAGAAGGTTTGTCATGTTCGGGGAGCTGGGTCAGAACACTTCCTATGGCATTATACAAGCCATGACAATTCTGAAGCACATCTCCTGGCAGATTGTCTGCAGGCACAAAATAGCAAATTAGCAAAAGAAGAAAGGCATAGAAAAAAAGCTTCTAGAATTACTTCTAATATCTTTATCAGCAGCAGCCAGCCACAGGAACAGAAGACATCTGTATTTTCTTCTCTCACGTGCACGCTTTCTTTCTCTCTCAGTGCATGTGTGTGTGTGTGTGTGTGTGTGTGTGTGTGTGTGTGGGTGCATGTGTGCATGCATTCAACACTAGGAAGCAGAAGGCATGAAGCCACCAGACATATTTTGGCAAAACAGACTTTCTCCTTTAGTGGCTTTATGCCATATCTGTCTTCAAAATGGGATTTTAATTGCATAGCCCACTGACAAGGACCAGGTTTTGCAGTATAACAGATTGCCTTTATATTGGTGACTTCTATATAAAGAGACAATATTCTTTGGAAGAATAGTATGAACAACTATTTAAAGTTCATGAGAACAAAGTCGCCGATCTATATTTTGCACACACGCCTATCCACGAGTTTTCCTTAATCTTTCTTTAATTTTTATTCTACTCCCAGAATGAAATTACTTATACAGCAAGCATAATGTTTTCCCCCAAGCATAATGTCCCCCCCCCCACAAACCTATTTTGAGACCATATGAGCATTCTTCTGCTGACAATCCATCTATGCAATCACTAAGCATTGACATTGATTTGAAGGTACATAGTTGATCAATAAATCAATGAAATAGTGTTCAGTCCACTGGATACCATTTAAAGGCAGAGGTCTCCAAACTTGGCAACTTGAAGAATTGTGGACTTCAACTCCCAGAATAGCTGACTGGAGAATTCTGGCAATTGAAGTCCATAAGTCTTAAAGTTGCCAAGTTCGGGGACCCCTGATTTAAGGATAGAGCTGCTTGGACATCATTGTTAAGAAACCAATCTTGTGACCTGTTACCTCCTTCTGTGTTGCCAAATGTTGTATCTTGGCTTACCCCAAAAGAATTCCAGGGTTGTAAGATAGACTAGGAAATCAAAAAAAGTCTCACAGGAGAAGGAGACAGCAATCAGAATGGCACACCACTTCTATATTGCTGTGGCAGAAAATATAATGAATATGCTCATGAAATCATCAGGAAGTTGCCTGATTGAGAGGATTCTTTACTCTGACCTTGTTATATAACTTCTGAGTTCCATCTCTGGAAATTATACATACAGATTATACTTGGAGTAATGTGTCCAATTAACAAAAATGTATAGTGCGGAAGAAGTTGAGATAATGACTCAACAAAATGAATCAGGAGTGGAGCAAATCACTTGTGAGAAGGTTGTAACATTTGGGATTTTGTAGAAGTTGAAGTGGGGAGGAGATTGCAGACAGTGGTGGGATTCAAAAATTTTTACTACCGGTTCTGTGGGCATGGCTTGGTGGGCATGGTGTGACTTGATGAGCATGGCAGGGGAAGGTTACTGCAAAATCCCCATTCTCTCCCCACCCCAGTAGCCTGCTTTTCAGCTCCATTCTCCTGTGCAGGGCAACAAAAGATGACCCAGCCAATCAGCTGGGACTCGGGAGGCACAGAATAGATAGGGACAGAGCCAGTCAGAGGGGGTATTTTCCACTTCTCTGAACTACTCAAAATTTCCGCTACCAATTCTCCAGAACTGGGTTGAATATCACCTCTGATTGCAGAGACCATGATATGACATAGTACAAAGGTCCCCAATCTTTGCAGATTGGTGGTCCAGAGGGGGAACTGGGCTGTGTGAACAGTAGACTGGCAGATACCCACACCCACACAGCTCTTGCACAAATGGTAGGCCATGCAGCCCTTGCGTGAGCGGCTGGTTGGCATGCACCTCCTTGCATGCCCACCAAAGTGCCACTCATGCAGGTTGAGCTGCGTACATGTATGCGCTCTCTCCAGCCAGCTGCTCACACCGCCCAATTCCAAATAGGCCACGGTGCAGTAGTGGGCCGTGGCGCGAGGGTTGGGGAACACTGATATACTACATACATTTTTTCTTCTACTTTCATAATAATAGAACCAGAAGGCAACTAAGGAAGATGAGAGATTTAGAACATATGGATGGAAACAATTTTTTTTTCATATAGTTAGAAAAATTCCTAACTAGAAAATGAAATATTGGCTTCCATGCTGGACTACTTTAGAGGATGAGACAAATGTATGAAGGATAAAGCGGTCTAATTGTGACAGCTACATGTTACCATTTTTATGCTTTCAAATCCTGGTAATTGCTTGGACTAGTCTGCAATTTTATTTTATTTATTTTTTTGTAAGATTTTCGGAAGTGGTTTATCGTTGGCTTCTCCCTCAGGCTGAGAATAAAAGAATTACGCAAAGTCACCCTGCTGACTTCCTGCCTAAACTGGGACTAGAACTCACGGTCTTCTAGTTTCTAGCCTGATATCTTAACTGGTAACAAACTGGCTCTCATATATTAATCTATCCAGGGGTGGGATTCAATTTTTTAACAACCGGTTCTGTGGGCATGGCTTAGGTGATGGACATGGCTTGGTGGTCATGTGACTGGATGGACATGGCTTGGTAGTCATGTTATTGGCTGGGCATGGCCAACTCAATATCACTCACATTGAAGCACGCATCTCCTCACCTGGCCTCTCATGACTGTGGGGATGCTGCAACAGTCGTAAGTGTGAAAAATGGTCATAAGTCACTTTTTTCAGTGCCATTGTAACTTTGAATGATCACTCCACACAAGCAAAGTACCAGCAAAGGAGGGGAAAAAAACTCCAGAGAAGTTCCTGAGACAGGAAGTTTAGTCCTGCCAAAAATGTAATAAGGGTTAACGGAGAAGCAGTTTCTATAAGCAACACCAGAATGTTTCCTTCCTGCCTTCCTTACAGGATTAGGCCAGTAATTTCTGCTAACAACCGGTTCTCCGAACTGCTTAGAATATTAACAACCGGTTCTAGCGAATAGGTGCCAACTGGTAGAATCCTACCCCTGAATCTACCACCTATGAATATCAACTTCTGGGGAAAAAGTAGAAAGCTGTTGAGTTTATTTCTTTTTTATGAATTTTATCATGACCTTGTTGGAGTCCGATTCTGAGGGGAAGATTGAGCAGCTGACATGGAGTGGGAGTGTGGCTCCGGTGACTGTGGAAGAAACGGGGGAAGGGGACAGTCCGGCTGGGCATTCAGAGAAAAACCCAGGCCCATCCCTCTTCATCCTAGGGCACGCAGGAAGGAACAGAGAAGGGAGCAATGTGGCTTATGGGAGAGAAAAGGGTCCTAATCCCTTTCAGTAGTTGCAGCTGGGAGAACAGGATATAAGAAGGGCGTTTACACACAGCATCTTGCTGGAAGCAAAGCATTTATTATCTTTGTCCGAGGATTATCTGGGTTTTGGTGTCCTCCCAATTATGTGTGCTTTGTTATCCTTTGGAAGTGTGCAATTTATTATCCTGGCCTGTGTGTTAATTACTTCAGTGTGGTTTGTGTTGGTTTTTTTATATTCTATTTTATCTGTACTTTGGATTTGGACTGCATTATTTCCCTTTTTAGATTGTTTTTGGGAGAGTTTGATCTCCAGCTGAGGATAACTGGATATTGGGGGCCAAATTGGAGGTATTAAAAGGACTTTACCTATTTTTTTGACTTTGTTGCTTTTGTGCCATGCCCCAGATCATCACAAATTTCTGAAAGGCATTTCATTGATCATTGTGGCCTCCGATCAGATCCAATGAGGCTCTTCTTCTGCTTATCAATAGAATCTGATTTTATTAGAAATACTGCCATTTTGAGAAAAAAAAAGGATGATGGCAACAAATTTTCTTTTATTCCCTTTTGCATTTTTTCATTAGCAACCTATTCTTCTTCCCTAAAACAGTCTCTTCACTGAGAGATCCCAATCAATCAGGGATCTCTACTAAACTTGATGACATTGCAGTAGCACTTAATTACATTTATATCCATGTTGATATGATTGATGGCAACAATGACCCTCCCTTGGGATTGGGCTAACACCTCAGTTACATTGATGTTGCTCTTTGTGCTGCAGTGGACAACAAGTATTTTGATCTGCTTTAGTCTCAGACATAGATGGCTCACTGGGGCAAAGCACGGTGTAGTGATTTAGAAGTGCTTCACGTTGAAATCTCAGTATTCAAGAAGGGCACCTTGATACAGGATTGCACAGGATGACTTTCACTGAAATATGCTTTCATTACTCCCTGCTGTTTTGTATGTGTCACAATGTGCTTTTTTAATGTGACAATGAGTCCTATTTTTGGAATATGCTTTTGATGACGGTGAGAGATATGAGTAATATGACTCATCAAATCAGTAAGTCAATGAAGTCCAAAGTGAATATCCACCCATTCTCTAAATAGTCAACTATTTACAACAAAGAGAAACATACATTGCCAAAAGGACATGCAGAAGTCCAGCAGAATAGCACCAGCAGAAGCAAAAATCAATTTCATTGTATATATGTACAATGACAATAAAGGTTATTATTATTATTATTATTATTATTATTATTATTATTATTATTATTATTATTGCCCCTCTGTTCCTTATCCACTCCTTTCCAACAGGCTTGTCATGCACCTCTCCAACTATGACTCTCACTAAATGAAGGTGACAGGTGAAGACACCAGTAGTAGCACTTCCATTTAAAAATTAGAATATCAACCTTTAATTCCAGTCCCTTGACCCTTGTCATGCCATTAGCTACACATCCTCAGTCATTACTTAGCTCTTAGTCAACTAACAACTGGACAGCTCATCGAATTGTTATCTTGCCTTTGTCTTAGTGAATAAGAGTGTATATAATTATGGAGAAAAATTTGGATAGCATCTTTTTCTGACTATCAAACTGAATTAAAAGTCATGAGCTTTCGTAAGCCGCAACTCACTTCATCAGATACCTTCATCCAGTGCAATTCATGAAAGTTTGCTCTTTCAATAAAATTTGTTCCTTGAAAAACATGCTACCAGACCCCTGATTTTTTTTGCCACACCAAAGACTAACACTGTTTGTTCTCCTCCTACAATGCAGCTTTAAAAAGTGGAAGAAAATTGTCAACTGTCAGAATGTGCATAATTTTTCCCTTCCTTAAAGCAGTGCACATGCTAATCAGTTTTGTAACCTTCAGCTGTAATTGACAATAATTCAACTAGTGCTTCCTTTGACTTTAATGACTAGAATAGCTTTTGTAATTATTTTCTCGGTCTGCCCAAGCAAATAAAATTTACTGTAAACAGGGACTAGTGCCTTTCTGGTTGGACTTCTTTTCTCTCTCTTTTGGAAAATCTTGGCCTTAAATGGGTGAAACATCTTTTTCGCTAAAATCATCTCCCTAAAAATGATGACCTTAGATAAGTGAAAATTAGCTAAAGGGAAGAGAACTGGACAGTGCCTATCATAGCCTCGGTAGTAGCTAGTGTTATTATTTACTATTTTGCTAAATCAATATACAAGTAGTCTTTCATTTACTGCCGCAATTGGGACCAGAATTTCCATTGCTAAGCAAGGCAGTTGTTAAGTGAGACACACTCAATTTTACAACCTTTTTATTACAATTGTTCAGCAAATTACTGGCATTAATTAATCATGTGCTTCTCCCCCTGTTTTGATTATGTTTGTTGAAAGTCAACTGGAAAGGTCACCAATAGCAATCACATCATTACAGAATAATCTTCTTCCTCCTCCTCTCCTCCTCTCTTCTCCTTCCTCCTCCCTCCTTCTCCTATAGCTTCCACAGGTTTTAGTTTAGAGTCTTCCTATCAAAGTGTCAATCAAATTCTTCTTCTTCTTCTTCTTCTTCTTCTTCTTCTTCTTCTTCTTCTTCTTCTTCTTCTTCTTCTTCTTCCTCCTCCTCCTCCTCCTCCTCCTCCTCCTCCTCCTCCTCCTCCTCCTCCTCCTCCTCCTCCTCCTCCTCCTCCTCCTCCTCCTCCTCTTCTTCTTCTTCTTCTTCTTCTTCTTCTTCTTCTTCTTCTTCTTCTTCTTCTTCTTCTTCTTCTTCTTCTTCTTCTTCTTCTTCTTCTCGTTCTCCTCCTCCTCCTCCTCCTCCTAAATGGGGGTTTACTTGATTTCATTGAGGGCCGCATCAGGGTTGTGCTTGACCTTGGAGGGGCGGAGTGTATGGCCAGGGTGAGCATGGCCAGCTCAATGTAACTCATGTTGGGGGCACCTGTGGTAGTCTGAGTGCTCTGCCAATATTTTAGAAGACAGAAACAAAATTAATAATAGTCTTAAAAGCTTGGAGAAGTGGGTTGAACATACAGTAATGCAGTGAAAATTAAGAGAGATAAATGTAAAGTTCTTTATTTGTGTTTTCTAAAGAAATGAAATGCCAAATATCAGGAAAAGGTACAAGATTTTCTTCTCAAGATAAGCTCCTTCAGTCTACGTTTTTGTGGAGAAAACCTACAAAAATATTAAAAGGATGGGTCTGACTGACTGACTGCCTACTCTCTATCACAGCTTCTGGATTTTTTAATGTTCAATTATTTCAAAGCTGATTAATAAGACTTAAATGATTATTCATTTCACAAATTGTGAGCTTTTGTGCTTTTTGTATAATTACATCATTGACATGCTTCCATACAAATCCTAAAACATTTTCAGAAGGACTGGTGAAAGATGGATTAAAAGAAAATTATGAATTGTTTTCTAATGATAAAGGGAGGAGATCATAGCAATATATTGGTTTAAATTAGGCATGTATAATGGGCTCACTAAGTCGGACAATTCAGCGGGAAGCTGAATGATACGTTTTTGAAATTTAAACTAACTCAGGAATAAAACATTTTTGAACATATCCTATCAATGTGTTTTAAAATTCCTCAATTTGTATCCTTTCACTTTACTCATAAGAGTTGTAACATCTTTCAGCATTGTATGGCTGGTTTTAACTCTATATATATATTGTGTCTGGAGCTAAATAGCATTATAAAGGAAGAAAATTTTCATTTTGTTTTTCAACCAATGCTATTAACCTTGGGAATCTTGTCAAATGGTACTTTGACAGAGCATGATCAAACACCTGAACTTGAAGCATAAAAACATTTGTTCAGTTAAATGGCATTTGGATGTAGAAAGTCAAATTTGCATATTAATTAAACTTTTCCTTGAAAACATCTAGTCTCTTGCCCTTTTTCTAACCCATACTGATGGAGAATACAAGGTCTTGTCCTCCTAAAGCTTTGGGTTATGGCTTGCATTAGTCTTTGCCAGCATATCCGTGGTCAGAGAAGGGATTCCTTAATAAATATGTTTCATTTCAAAAGTACATGTTGCTAATTACGTTCAATTTCAAAGTACACTTTTCAAACGTTTTTATTTCTTAAGCCAAGAACTGCATCTCAGAAAATATGAAGAAGTCAGTAATTATGTATTGCCGGACAAACCAACTCATATCAGGATTTGCCAAAATAGAATTTTTCAAGCATGTGTTTCTCTAGGTATGGACTGCTTGCAAGGACATTCCAGACCATTGTTAATATCATGGTTTGAAAATAAGTAGAACACATGAGATCTGTTCATGTGTGGACCATTGGTAGGAGAACAATGAATGCTCATTCTTATTATGAGATAGAATATAATAGCTGCCAAAAATAACGGGTGTGAAAATATTTTTTTCTCTGTGGGAAGATAAAACTTTAGATTTTGATGTCAACTGTCCTCAAATGTTGAAGAACCAACCTGGGAGATCATTCAGTTTCTTTACGTGGAATTGGGCACGCCATCATAACCTGCAGCTCAGGGCTGCATCTTTGTTTTAAAATCCCACTTAATTTAATTGATCCTGCCTCTCCATCATTCTGAACACAAATCAAGAATTCTTATCTAATATGTTGCTGTGTATGCTGATGCTTGAAGAAGCATCTATGCTCCTGCATAGATCTTTGCTTCTTAAATATGGACTTCTCTTAGAAGAAGGAAGATACAAGTTCCTGTATGGCTCCACTCAGTTTGGGGTTTGGAATACACAAAAATGAAGAAGAGCAGTACTGTTGCTTATTAACAGTTCTACTTATTTGTGGTAGAGTAACTTTGACCAAACTTTTAAAAGGCAGAAATGCTAGAAAATGAGTTGGAATTGCCGCTACAATTGTAGGAAACATAACAGCATGAAGATGGCATAGTGCATAGCACATCATCAGTGACACTAGCATTTATGATGCATGCTGATGAGTTAGCTTGCTTTATGAAGCTACCAGACTTATTCTGTCATGATGCCAGGAGCATCCTGGGAATCTTGTTTAGAATTTTTTAGAAACTTTCTCCCTCAAGCATATGTGGTCACATACTTTCCCAACCAATATGGGAGCCAAAGTCCAAAACATCTGAAAATCCTTTGGCTGGAATTTTTTTTTCAAGAGGCAATTGGACTTTCTAGTTTTTCTTTGAAGATGCAAAAAGCTTCTTCAGCTTGGGACAACCATGACCTGGAGGATTGAGAATCTCCATAAACTTTGGCTGGAAAGTCTTATGTGAAACAATGCTTTTCCTTCTCTTTCTTGGAGTAAGGTGAATGGTAATCAACAGGGCAGTATTGGTTTTATTACAGTAAAGAACTAGTCTTAAAATCTTCCTTTTCAATATGAGAACTTTGCTTGCAGGAATAGTTCATAGTTAGCTTAGTGAGTTCCAAGCAAATTTAATCAATACTATGGTTTTTTTTTTTTTCTGTTGCAGTGTGGCTAACTTGTGTACCCAAGAAAATGGATTCAGTCCTATCCAACTATGTCTCCTGTATGTGTTTCTTATATTGTTGCATTAACATAAGTAGGATACTCTAAATACAGTCCAACTTCTTAATAACCTTGTTCCATTTTGGTGTTTCCTGTTCTACAGTTACGTAATCTCAAATTTCATCTTGAATTGCAATTTGGATAGAATTTAACAGCAACACTTTGGGGGCAAGGAGAATGAAATAATTTCTCCCTCAAATGAAGTTTTTATCCCTTTTATGTCTTCGGTAATTTCAATTCTTTCCATTTAAGTATTTCCACATTGCATTCTTGGGGCCAGCATTGTGATTCTGGGAAATGTAACAGCTCTCTTTAATTCACTCTGAGGGGCGAGGGTGCATTGGAATTATATATGGGGATATTTTAGAAGAAGTGCTGACACACAGTTGGCTGCCATTTGACCCTGAACAACAGGAGGGAACTTAATGGAGAATTTTCTCTTTTTTCCCTTTTTTTTTTTTCATCTTTTAAGAGATTTTTAAAATGCCTTTCTATTAAAAGAAGGACCAACTCAAGTAGCCAATTTTTTTTTTTAACAAGTTGGCATATTATTTCAACATGCAAGCGGGATATGTTTGCTGTCTCCTGAGCATGCTCCAACATTAAGAACTCGACACCAGGGAATGTCAACAGCAGCTCAGCATACCCAACCCTTGGGCTTCAGATCTTAATTATATCTGCTACTGTTTACAGCTTATAATTATTGATGTTAATTTACTGAACGATGTTACACTTTCTAGCCTGAAGTCAACTGTTTGGCAGATTAAGCCAGCGATTCCCAGACTGGTGTGTTTGATTGCATGGGTTCTATTAAAGGAGATTTTTTTTTCCACTTTTGCTTCATTTCATCAGCATGTTGTACATTGTTTGGGGAGGGAAGGGAGATTGTATGATGTACCAATGCAGTAAACCCAGAATAAATTATGCATGAGACCTTGGCATAGAAGCCAAAATGAAAGGAGGGTGTGTGTTTACCCAATCAAAGCCTATGAGACAAAATTGTTTCCTCAAATATGGTGTTGTGGTTTGCCAGCAGCTGGTGCAGACGGCAGCAGAACCGGATAGTGGGGAAGAACGGGGACCAGTCAGGGAGTCTGGAGAAGACTTGGACAAGGGTCCTGTGTCTGATGCAGAGATGGGGCCAGGACCATCTGGGAGTGGGGTGCTGCCTCCGGACCTTCCGGAGTCTGACAGCAGAGAGGCAGAAGACCCAGGGGAGCCTGTTCCCAGTGCGTGTATGCGCAGAGCTGCTAGAAGGTGAGAACAGCTGAAACAAAAGGGGTGACTTGGGAGTAAGGCTGGGAAGTGATTGCCCCTCCCATAAGAGATAAAAGTCAGGCCAAGATGATGAAACCTTTTCAGGAAGCAAAGTAGTTTGATTGGTTCCGAGTCATCCTTGAAGCTCTTTGTACTTCATTTGGTTTTTCTTGTACTTCAGTTGGTTTCTTTTCTAGTTAATTTGATACTTCTGTTTTGGCAGCACTTCACAGAATTGAAAGGTGTGTGCTTATCTTGGGGGAGCTTAATTTGAGCTTGTTTGAGCTTAATTCTGGCTGGGAATGAAAACAATTCCCAGCCTTGCAATAAAATAGGTTTTGTTTTTAAAACAAATTTGTGAATAATTATGGTTTACAAAGCCTGGGTCAGAACATATGTCCTGACACAGAAGATGCCCAGAGGCATCTGGAGCAGAGGTGGGGGGGCATGATGTGAATTCTGCTATTTACATATTGGTGAACAAAGCTGGTGGCATGTCTTGATTGACTTTTTTTCTCTTTTTGGTATTGTTGTGGTTGGGAATGGACGTATGCAAGTACCAATCCAGTGATGTTCCATCGCCTTTCATCCACAAAGACCAAGGGTAGTACATTGGCAACTTTAAGGCTTCCAGAATTCTGGGAGATGAAATCCACAGGTCTTAAACTTGCTAAGGTTGGACACCTTTGACATAGAGGATCCTATGAGTGGGGCCCATGCTGTAATTCTCAGAAATCATGTTTTGGCATCTTACCATCGTTTCCATCACAACCTTGTTCCTGGTGCATATCAGGAAGATTTAGTTGATCCTCAACTATCAATACATATCCGATACATATCTAATGATTTAAAATGGTGTTCCACTGCCAACTCCTAGGTATAAATATTGTATCTTACTATTATTGAAAATGCTGAATTGGATAGTCATTCATTCATTCACTAATTCTTGAATTCAATCTTTATTGATTAGCCATTGGGCCATATCAAAATGCAGGATTCCAAAAACAAATTATTACTAAAATTTGATAAAAGCAATTTAAAATGGTATTGGATGAAATACCTTTTTAAGTGAATTGGAAAAAAATGATTTAAAATGAAATTGGAATAAAATACAATAATTTAAGATATAGATGAAATACGATAAAATTATATTTCGGTATCACCCCTGCAATCTATCCCAATCAATCCCACATATGCAGATCTCAACTGAACCATTTTGCTTAATCACTGTGCTGTGTTAAATATTATTTTCAGATTCTGGCCGCCCATAAGGTAAGTTGTTTTGATATGGGGGTCCCAATGGGTCATTTGTTTTGTATATAGACCAAGGTACCTGTCTCTCACTCTCTTATACAGGCAACAGTCAAATAGGATGTGAGCCAAGTCTTCTACCTCTGCTGCTTTGTAAATGCAGAGACTCATTCATTCATTCATTCATTCATTCATTCATCCAATCAATCATTCAGTCAATCAATTAATCATTAGTATTTGTATTTTAAAACAGATGTGCCCATCTCTTCTATTTTATGACTCTAGGGCAGGGGTCCACGACTCCCAGGTCAGGAACCGGTAATAGTCCATGGCCTGTTAGTAACTGGACCACTCAGCCAGAGGTGACTGGCGGATGAGTTAAATTGTACATGCGTGGGATCTAGTTGCACACTCCTCCCCCTCCAAATCCATGGAAAAATTGTCTTCCATGAAACCTGTCTCTGGTACCAAAACAGTTAGGGAATGAATGCTAGTTTAGGGAATGTCTGAAAATCTAAAATTCAATTTAAAATTTAATGAAATGTTTACACTGCTAATAACAGTACAAATATAACTTAAGAAAAAGGTTAAAATTTATTTGTTTATTAAGTTCATTTGCTGCCAATTTCATGTTGAAGGTTTTAAGTCTTGCTCCTCAATGATAACAACAGCAACAAAAAAGACCACCTACAACTCCTGTGGCAGGTTTTTACATAGTATAGAACTGGCCATAGAAAAAGAGAGTTGGCTGCTGATGTTGATGACATAGCAATGGCAATCTGTGTAAAAAATTTGCTTCATTAGAGATTTAAGACAACAGCACAAATATATATCTGTATCATCTCTATCTTTATTCTATATCTATATCTATCTATCTATCTATCTATCTATCTATCTATCTATCTATCTATCTATCTATCTCTATATCTATTCTCTATCTATCTCTATCTATTCTATATCTTATATCTATATCTATTCTCTATCTATATCTATCTATCTATCTATCTATCTATCTATCTATCTATCTATCTCTATCTAGATAGATAGATAGATAGATAGATAGATAGATAGATAGATAGATAGATAGATAGATAGATAGATAGATAGATATACAGTACATACATAGACACAGCGATGGGCTGCTACCGGTTTGGACCGCTTCTAGTGAAGCGTGCGCTCACAGATCCAGTTGTTAAACCAGTTGCAGCCCACCACTGTATAGATAGATAGATAAATAGATAGACAGACAGACAGACAGACAGACAGACAGATAGATATTGGCATTAGTTACCCATACCACTAACCTTAATTCAACCCCTCCACATAGCTCACTGCCCATCCATTCCTCTTTTGGGGGGAAAAGTTATTTATCTGCACCTAAATTAAACTGTAGAAAGTCACCTACAATTTGTGTGAGTTGGGCAGCCAAATACATGGTTTAGGTATTGACTTTTAAAAATGAAATAGCTAAGGTATAGTTAATCTATTTCTTTAATTTTAACCCGCTCTTTATAAGACTATATCCAACACACAAGGACATTCCATTTTAAAATTCAGTGGAAAAAATCCTGCAGTCATATAAATGGCTGCATAATTCATTCTTACAAACATGATATAAAATTTTTAATAATTGCACTGAGATGAGAAGCATTTACAAGGAGATGCATGTTGAAACCACAACTCTCTAGCTGTTCGGCTCTAGGCATTCTATTGATTCCTTAATAGTCCTAAATTAAAGTTCCTAATAAAATAAAATGAAATACTTAATTCAGCAAGAGAATTGTACCCTCAAAACTATTAATAGGTTCACTAATAAAAAATGAACATAATCTGGAATACTTACAATATAATTTTATCCACAAACAATGCAACTGATATTTCTTAGTGCCAAGAAAAGATTGTGGCTGGATTCACATAACATGCTAAGTGATAATTGTGGCTTATTAAGTTATACAGCTAAACCAAACATAGCTACTGTTAAGAGAATTACTACAGAGAAAAGAATAGAACAATTAAGAATTCATCTTGAATACAAACTATTTTTAGGCTGTAGCTATGACTTCATATTTGCTTTTCTTTTTGATTAAAGCATATTTTCCATTCTTCCCAAAATTTGCTGCTTGGACTGTCTCCAAATCTGCATTTGAATAGTGCAAGAAATAGTTATAAAAGGGACCCCCCTTTGTTTGATACATTCTATTCTGCTGCTGTTACATACATAAAAGAGTTAAAGTTAGAACCCCACACTCATTTGCACTCATGATGTTCCCGAGTTGAATAATGAGATGTCTGCAAGCAAACAGCCAAACTCAGAACATCAAGGATTCCACACATACTGACTACCATGTATTAAATGTGATATCTGGCAGGCTTTGACCTGAAAAGGATGCTTCAGCATGCATTGGGACAGAGTTGTAGCACCTATCTGCAACTCCTTAAAAAACACAATTTTTCAGGGATTGTCCTATATCTGAAGATGACAGCTGTCCAATTCTGAGAAGAGATGCAACACTGATTGTACTCATGCATACTTTGGTCACTGCTCTTGTGGAGTACATCCTACATAGAACACTTTGGAGTCATCTGGAAGCTTCAAATGGTCCAGAATATAGTGCTTGAACTAGTAATGGGATCTAAATTTTCCATTGTAACAGCCGTGTTGCCAGAGCTGCATTAGTTATTGGTTTCCTTCTATGTAGGGGGTGTGCATAAGTGCCTACCGTCCCTGTCCTGCTGTTTCTTTTTATTTTTATTCATGGGGGCGTCGCGTAGCGCCCACGTGACGCCTCTCCTGCGCGAGCTGCATTGGCTGCCGGTGGCTCTCCGGGTTCGCTTCAAGGTTCTGGTTCTGACCTTTAGGGCGATCCATGGCACTGGGCCAGGTTACCTACAGGACCGCATCCTACCGGTGATCTCCAGCAGGCCAGTGCGTGCACACAGGGAGGGCCTTCTCCGGGTTCCGTCGGCTGCCATGTGTCGCCTGGTGGTCCCGAGGGGTAGGGCCTTCTCTGTGGCGGCCCCTGCCCTCTGGAATACTCTGCCACCGGAACTGCGTACCGGCATGGACCTGAGGTCCTTCAGGCGCGCGCTGAAGACCTGGCTTTTCAAGCAGGCCGGCCTGGGCTGAGAGAGGGTCTTAATTTGTCTCCATTGCTTTTTAGTAATTTTAATTTGGGGGTTTTAAGGGGGTGGGGTGGGCTTTTTATATTCGGCCAAATATTCAATTTAATTTCTTTTTAACTTTTGTATCATTGTCGGGGTTTGGATTGGCTGTACACCGCCCTGAGTCCCTAGGGAGAAGGGCAGTATAAAAAAAAATTTATAAATAAATAAAATAAATAAATAAATAAATATTTTTCTTACATGTATCCATTTCACGTATTTATAACTATGTTTATACTTATACCTGTTATCTTATAATTGCTTGACAAAATAAAATAAAATAAATAAATAAAATATAAGATGGGATGCTGATTTAAGGCCCGACATAGGTAGGACCTTTTCATAAGGAGAAAAGACACACTTTCCCCTTCCCTGATCCTCTTCTTTGGAATCATATTCCTCTAAAAAACTGATTTTTCTGCAAAGCCATTAAAACTGGCTTTTCCAGAGTGCCTTGGAACAGATCAGTGATGAGGAATGCTCCTGGCTGTTGCATCTGTTGAACTCCAGGCTTTTCCTTGGAGTGCTGTTGTTTTGTTCCATTGGTTAAGATTGTTTCTATGGGTTTTTTTTTCAAAAGTTTTTTTTTATTTTTAACACATTCTCTTCACGTGAGCAATGTAATTCCAGATTACAACATTTATACATAGTCATAGTTACATTTTCATCTATCTTATATAATATCACCTCAAATCATTATCCATTCCACTTATCTTTAAATAGATTTCCATTTCATATTTCAATTTATTGATTCAATATCATTATCAATCCATTCAAACATATATTTTCAATTCTTCCTCCCCTATTATTTCCATCTTCAACTTACCACCTATTTTATTTTACATACATCATTATCATCCTTAGCTTTCTTTAGACCCGCATATAATAAACAATTTGAAAAGAGTAAAAAAAAGATAAAGTAATATATTTAGGATCCACATGGTATATCCCCTCAATCTATGTAATTCAACAGTTTTTCATTCCCTATTTTAATCATAATAAAATACTCTATTGCACATTTCTATTATCCATTAAATAATCAACTATATATTTGTAGGATGTATATATATATATGTGTGGATCTTTGGTTCTTCGGGTTTTCTCCTGCGTAGAGTTGGAAATATTTAGGCGACGTTTCGATGAAGTCTCATTCATCATCTTCAGGCTTCTGTCTTCGGCCTTGTGCTTCTCAGAGTGATGTGAGCTTGCAGCTGCTTCTTCCTTTTAACTACTAATGGAGGTGTGACTTGATTGGGTGGGGGCTTGGCTGTGTTCTGATTGGGTGGGGGTGTGTTCTCATTGGTTGGGGGTTTGGCTGTGTTCTGATACATGCAAAGAAAAAAAGAAAGTTAACAGTAAAATTCATATACAATTATATATATATATATATATATATATATATATATATATATATATATGTTTTCGGAGATTTTCGCGGGTATTTGTATGTGGATCTTTGGTTCTTCGGGTTTTCTCCCGCGTAGAGTTGGAAATATCTAGGCGACGTTTCGATGAAGTCTCATTCATCATCTTCAGGCTTGTGTCTTCGGTCTTGTGCTTCTCAGAGTGATGTGAGCTTGCAGCTGCTTCTTCCTTTTAACTACTAGTGGGGGTGTGACTTGATTGGGTGGGGGCTTGGCTGTGTTCTGATTGGGTGGGGGTGTGTTCTCATTGGTTGGGGGTTTGGCTGTGTTCTGATTGGTTGGGGGGTTGGCTGTGTTCTGATTGGCTGGGGGTATGTTCTGTTCTGGTGGGGGTTTGATTGTACTCAGGTTAGACTCAGTTGCTGGGGGATTTGAGCTGGTGAGCTGTGATCCTGTTGTTTGGCTTCGAAGCCAAACAACAGGATCACAGCTCACCAGCTCAAATCCCCCAGCAACTGAGTCTAACCTGAGTACAATCAAACCCCCACCAGAACAGAACATACCCCCAGCCAATCAGAACACAGCCAACCCCCCAACCAATCAGAACACAGCCAAACCCCCAACCAATGAGAACACACCCCCACCCAATCAGAACACAGCCAAGCCCCCACCCAATCAAGTCACACCCCCACTAGTAGTTAAAAGGAAGAAGCAGCTGCAAGCTCACATCACTCTGAGAAGCACAAGACCGAAGACACAAGCCTGAAGATGATGAATGAGACTTCATCGAAACGTCGCCTAGATATTTCCAACTCTACGCGGGAGAAAATCCGAAGAACCAAAGATCCATATATATATATATATATATATATATATATATATATATATATATGTTTTCGGAGATTTTCGCAGGTATTTGTATGTGGATCTTTGGTTCTTCGGGTTTTCTCCCGCGTAGAGTTGGAAATATCTAGGCATACAGCAACAAGATTGGGAAACAAGATAGTTTCTATGTTAAGGCTCTATGGTTTGTATTGCTTTGTACCTGGATAGACTGACTTATTGATTGTTTATATGCCATTAAATCATTTTCAACTCCTAGTGACCACATAGATAGAATTCCTCCAAGACAGTCTATCCCCTATTCTTTCATGTCTCTTAATGGTGTACCTATTGTCACTATAACTGAATCCACCCACTTTGCTTCTGGTTGTCTCTTTTTTCCTTCTACCTTTCTCAGCATTACAGACTTTTCCAGAGAGATGAGTCTTCACATAATGTGTCCAAAGTAGGACAATTTGAGCTGGGTCATGTGTTGCTCGAGTGAGAACTCTGCCTTGATTTGTTTCAAGGATCTTCAAATTTGGTATTCCTGAGCTAACATGACTGGAGGACAAATTCTGGGAGTTGAAGTCCATGAGTCTTAAAGCTGTCAAGTTTGAAGACCCCTGATTTGTTTGATGATTGGTTTGTTTCCTTGGCTGTCCACAGCATTGTCAGGAGTCTTCTCCCAAGACCAAAGTTCCAAAGCAGCAATCAATATTCTTCCCATTTCTTCTTTAAATTCAACTTATGGTTCACAGGGAAAACCTTGGCTTGCCTGGGTCTGATCTTGCAGGTATAGACACATCACAACATTTGAATCTCTTTTCCAAGGTCTTCATGTCTTATCTACCAAGTGCTAGACTGTAGCATATTTGCTGATTTCTTGTTCCTTTACTGTTGATGATTGATCCTAAAAAGGCAGAAGTTATCCATCACTTTGATATCTTCATCCATAGTTCTAAGGCTGATTGTTCTAGAAGTTGTCATTAATGTGGTCTTCTTTACATTTAATTTTTAGTACCATATTTTTCACTCTGCTCTTTGATCTTTAGTGCTAGGGCTTGCAAATTCTTTGCATTTACAGCTATCAGGGTAGAGTCATCAACATAGCACAGATTATTGATATTTCTTCCTCCAGTTTTAAAACCATGCTCATCTTATTCCAGCTGAGTTTTCCTTAATATATATTCCACAAATAGTTGAATAAATAAAGAGATAATAGGCAGCCTTACCACATTCTGGTGCCTATCTGGACCCACTTAGTTTCACTAGGTTCTGCCTGGACTGTGGCTTCCTGGCCTGCAGATCAGTTTCCCATGAGGACAATGAGATGTTCTGGGATTCCCATTTTTATGAAATACATTCCACAACTAGACATCATTCACATAATGAAAGGCTTTTCTATAATCAACAAAGTGAATACTGAGCAGCATAAATTGTAGTTAGTTGTAGTTAGTTGAGTTAGTAAATAAAGAGTTGCAATCATTGACATGTGCACCAAAGTCACTTTTGCTTTTGAATCTAATGCAGGATTTTTCTTCCAAAGCACCAAAAAACAGTAAATCTAACATAGTTTATAGAACCACCTCTTCCTATCCAGAAAGTTTTTTTAAAAAATTACTACAGATTCTGTTTGATGTAGTGATTGGTGGGTTTCCCAATCAGGGGTATGAAAGCTACAAAGAAAACTTTTTATTATTCGATTTTCTTTGGTTTAAAATTTGCAAAATATATGCATGAAAAGATACGGTATTAAAGATTGTGCCCAGATAGCAATTTAAAGGCAGAGCTTATCTTGCTAACATTTGCATTTTAGTCAGTTAAATGAGTCTTTGAGTCAGTTTTTTACTCCTGGTAAATGCCTACCTGGACAAGTCTCTGCAGCTTTCTTGGCTAGGTTTTCTGAAAGTGGTTCGCCATTGATTATTTCCCAGGGCTCAAGGTCACCCAGCTGGCTTTGTGTCCAAGGTGGGACTAGAAGTCACAGTCTCCTGATGTTCAGTCTAGTGCCTAACCTCTGCTCCAAATGGGGTCTCTATGGTAACTTAGAAATATTTATATTTTTCATACATTTTCTAATGTCAGTCTGAAGGATCTGTCTTACTAATAGACTGTAAATTGCACAGCAGTTGTTCCCATACACACACCACTCTCTTCTTCCTTCCATCTTTTAAACTCTGCAATTTGTGTGCTTTATTTATGATTTTGTTCCATTTGTTGTCATCAAAATTTAACCTGCTTCGTTTCTCCTTCTGAACTACTATACTCTATGAACTTTCATTGGGAGTAAGCGTCTGTGGTTTAATGAGATGCAAGTAAAAAAGGCACTTATGTCAGTTCCTTATTTCTCCATTTCCAGCTAGGAGAGAAGATTCAGTCACCTACCCCAATTTATCCCTCTCACTTGGCAGACCCAAAATAGGAAGAAAGGCTAATATTTATATCTGTATCCAAACAGGTCTGACAGAAACTTAACTTTATATCTAGATTCTATGGAAATATGCATTTTATATCCCAGAATTCACTGTCTAGTTTTTGATGGACATTTGTTTCCAAATTCAGACTGGCCTGGAGTATCTCAGAGGCTGAAAATATGTCTCCTCTTTTTTCTGTGCAAATCTTTCTTCCTCCGAAATGAATGAATGCTTTGATTCCCACAATGGACGAATGGCTGCAAAAGTTGGTGGAGTTAGCAGAGATGGCTAAATTGACTGCTCTGATTAAAGACAAGGACACCATTAATTTTGTTGCTACCTGGGAACTGCTGTTGGACTTTGTGCCTAAGGTGTAAAAAAAGAGAAACTTTGATTTTGGATTTTGATGATTAGCTAGGTTTGGTGTTACAGAAATGGCTAGTACAGGTAGGCCTTTGCTTAGTGACCATTCAAAGTTACAACAGCACTGAAAAAAGTGAGCTATGACCATTTTTTTACACTTACAATCACTGCAGCATCCCCATAGTCACCTGATTAAAATTTGGGTGGCAATTCATACTTATGACGGTTGCAGTATCCTAGGGTCACCTGAACAGCTTTTGTGGCCTTCTGACAAGCAAAGTCAATAGGGAAGCCAGATTGTCTTAACAACTGTGTTACTAATTTAACAACTGCAATGATTCACTTAACCATGGTGGCAAGAAAGGTCGCAAAATGGGGCAAAATTCACTTAACAAATGTCTCACTTAACAGCATAAATTTTGGGCTCAATTTTGGTCATATGTCAAGGACTACCGGTACCTATTATTATATAAAAGTTGAGGTTTTATGGTATTGCTTTATTCTATTGCACTAAAAGGAGTAATCCTTTTTTTTTCTTTTTTCCCTCTACCCTCTACTTTATCAACTCATAAAATATTTCCATGGTCTTTTTAGAGTTGCCAACAGAAACGGAAGGGGGAGCATTGAGGCAGCTTGTATTCCATAAATGTTTTCAAAGATAGTAACTAGCTGACCGAAGTTTCTGCCGTGCAAAATTCTAATTGGAGAGCATGATTGATGACTCTTGTCTATGGAATATGAATTATGATACACCCAGGGGTGGGGAAAACCAGGGTCAAGGGTGACAATGAATTATGTGTCTCAGAGTCGACAACACCCAGGCAGTGCCAGCATGTTAATTCTTAATAAATCCTTTTTAAGTTTTGGAAGTTTGGCTCGAGACTCATGATTTAATTGGGGGTGACTTCTGGAGCCCTGATACCCTTTTCTCTCTTCCGCATTTCTCCCCCTATTTTACCTTTATTTCTATTTTTCTTTATATGTTTGTATTTTATGCTTTGATAAACTATCATAATTTTGAACCATGAAAAGAAAAGAAAAAGAAAAGCATCAGTTGTTTAAACCTGCATAGTGCATACCAATTTTTTCTACATCATCCTTTAAATGTCATAATCAAGTGAGGCCAAAGGACTTGCTTACCTGTAAAGAAGAAATAAATGATGATTTTTTAAATAAAAAAATATTGTTCAGTAAATTTCAACAACAGTTGAAAGACAATGGTAAAAAAAAATAATAACTTGTTCTAAGTATTTATTTATCAATTTAAACCTATGGGAAGAGGAAGCATCCAGATAGTACAAAGATGATTTTGCACCGTTCTTACTAAGACAAGCTTTGTGCCCTTGGAAAAAGTCCTTCTCTTTTCTCTTTTGTGCCCCAGTTATTTTTTCATGCTCCTACTTAAAACTGTGGGGAATATCCTGATGCACTACTCATCAGCCATAAATCATCATTTGAAAAAAAAAATTACAGTCATCGAAAACCAAGAAATACAATCTTCAGTAAGGTCAACATGTACCAGCTAACCATCACTGCCAATAAGTAAACTAAAAAAGACTTTTCAGTAGAGTTCTTTTAGCAGTAAAATAAATACATTAAAATTTCCAAAATTTGCCATAAGTTGTTTTTTTTTAAATGAATCAGCAAAAATATCAAAAATGGCACTTTGTGGCATTTTGCCATTATCTATTTGCACAATGTCAAGAATGTGGCAGTATTTATCAAAGGCCATTTGCCTCATAAAATATAAAGATGCCCTCAAGGCAGGGGTGGGATTCAAATTTTTTAACAACCGGTTCTGTGGGCGTGGCTTAGTTGGTAGATGTGGCTTGGTGGTCATATGACTGGGGGATGTGGCTTGGTGGTCATATTATTGGCTGAGTGTGGCCAACTCAATACCACTCACATCGAGGCACACATCTCCTCGCCTGGCTTCTCAAGACTGTGGGGATGCTGCAACAGTCGTAAGTGTGAAAAATGGTCACAAGTCACTTTTTTCAGTGCCATTGTAACTTTGAATGGTCACTCCACACAAGCAAAGTACCAGCAAAGGAGGGAAAAAAAACCTCCAGAGACGTTCCTGAGACAGGAAGTCTAGTCCTGCCAAGAATGTAATAAGGGTTAATGGAGAGACAGTTTCTGTAAGCAACATCAGAATGTTTCCTTCCTGCCTTCCTTACAGGATTAGGCCAGTAATTTCTTCTAACAACTGGTTCGCCGAACTGCTTAGAATGTTAACAACCGGTTCTAGCGAATAGGTGCGAACTGGTAGAATCCCACCCCTGCCTAAGGTAAGCTTTACTCCTGTTAATTTCATCTATACATTTTTCTTTGGCCATCTAATGGAAATTGCCTTCTTCTAGGAAGGGTTTGTGGTTTTTTGATTTTCAAGTCCAGACAAATGATCCCCCATCTGAATACTTAATTAGGGCTGACCATACCTAATTTTGAGAACATCCAAATACAGATGGGTGCTGTTTAAACTGAGATGATTAATAATATGAATTAGTTAGCACACTTGCCCATGTAGTTGTATCTGAAAATGCAAGTGTAGAAAGTTAGTACTCACCCTAGAAGAATGAAATATTTTAAGAAATATTAAAAAGGCAGAATATTATATTTTCCTAAAGGAGGAATGGAGAAACATGCTTTCGGAAAGCATCCCCCACCTTCCTTAATAGCCCTGGCAGATACTTTGTGCCAATTGAGAAAGATTGGGCCGGCCTATCTACAAAACAAAAGACCTTCAGGTCCAGGGTGAAGGGATTAAGACATGATCCTTCAGGACATAATAGGATTAACCCACTACTGTCTAGCAGCAGAGCTCACCACATTGCACAATCTTCCAAGGACATTGCATCACCCTCCAAACTTCAACCAAAGTTAGACAACCTACAGAGCCAGCTATGACTCCTACAACAGCCAATAGAATACATGTTCTTGCACAAGAATAGGAAGTTCAAGAGCAAAGCCCAAGAGAAGGTATAAAAGCCACCCACTCTCAACTCCATGTGGTCAGCTGCATAAGAATCACATGTGCTTGGTGGTTCTGCTTCATTAAAACTTCTTTCCAATCACCCTCCATGTTTCCAGTGCCTTTCTCTTGGCTTGGAACTTACCGGATGGCTATTTCTTCCAACACAAGCATCCTAGATAAGAATACAGGTAGTCCTCAACTTACAACCATTCATTTAGCAATCATTGGAAGTTACAACAGCACTGAAAAAAGTGATCAAATTATGATCATCATAGTAGCCCAATGGTCATATGGTTAAAATTAGGATGCTTATCAACAGGTTATGATGATTGCAGCATCCTGGAGTTACATGATCATCATTTGCAACCTTCCCAGCCAGCTTCCAACAAGGAAATTCAATGAGGGAAGCTGGATTTGCTGAACTATCACATGATTCACTGTACAACTGCAGTGTTTTCAGGGATGGGATCCAACCAGTATAACTATCAGTTCTGTTGCTTTGCGTCGTGCGCGCATGCGCGACTCGTACGAGTGCAATTTACAACCTGCTGAGCTGCCAGGATAGCTGAGGAGTGCTGTGTGCAGGTGCAGAGTGGTTGGAAAAGCCCTTTTTTCCTGCTTTTTCAACTGCAGCTGTGTCACACAAAGCAGCTGTGATTGAAAAAGCAGGAAATAAAGGTCAGGAAAGAGTCTGGGCGGGCAGGTGGGCCAAAACAGCAGCAGACATAGAACCAGTTCTATGCATGCTCTTTATTTGCTGCTTTTCAGAGCAACTGGTTCTACAGAAGTGGACAGAACCAGTAGAATCCCACCCCTGAGTGTTTTGCTTAACAATTGTGACCAAAAAAACCATTCTCAATTCAGTGAATGCTTAGCAACAAAAATGCTGGTGTTGAGGATGTATTTCTGGATTTATCTTCTCAACTTCCTCTCTCCCCCTAATGGTAGAAACACCTATAAGGAAATGGCAATCCACTATCAATGGTGAATTATATGAAATTCTACACAGTGATCTATCCAAGTTCTCTTTTGACGGTCAAGCACATCACATATTTACTTACAAAAACAAGAAGCCAGTCTTCTGCACTGGGGAACTTTCAACTGAGGAGAGGTTAGATTTTGGTCCAAAGGGCTTTCCATTTGAGCTCTCCAGATATTTGTACAGTGTGCTGTACATTCATTGTGATTTGAAATTTGGCATTTCACTGCACATTGTTCATTACCCTGGTTTTCTTTGATTCCAGGACTTTGATAACAAATGCCTTGAGGAACAAAGAACAACATGCTCTCACAGATCTTAATTGACGTAGAAGTTTATATATTGTATCCGTTGTGCTTTTCATTCTAATTTATTGTCTGATTCATTTTCTTATGATGATTAGTCATCAGCCTACAATCATTTTTATTTGGCCTCTCAAAATAACTAGCTTTTTATGTCCTATATGTATCTATTGTTTTCTTGTCATTTGGTGGTTATCCCCTGACCCTAAGATGATCATTCAGTTGTTCCTCTAACAGAGGATTATAGAATCTACCACATCAATGGCCAATTCTTTGGACCTTAAACATCTATCAACTGATCTGATTATAATCTTATTATCATTAGATTACAGTATTAACATAAATCAAATAAAAGCTTTACCATGTCCTAGCATAATTCAAATCAAATCTTTACTATAGTCATAGAACAGCATAGTATTAACATAGATACCATATAAAGCAGAAACAACTGACTACACTACAAAGATTAATAAGCAAAATAATCTCACCAATCCATTTATTTCTTTCATTCTGACCTATCTTCCATAGTCAGCTTTACTAACAATTGGCTTTTGTTGTAGCTACATAAAATTGAGGGTGGGGAATGTCTTCAGATACTCTGTTTTTCAACCCTGGAAGCTTGAAGATGTGTGGACTTCAGCTTCCAGAATACCCCAGGAATCAAGTCCATACACCTTCAATTTGCCAAGATTGAGAATAGTAATCTAGTTCAAGATCACAAAATTATTCTGCCTGTCCTGCTGGGATGATCTGAAAGCAAACAAGGTGCGTCTCCCAAACCTTTCCTAGATGCATCTCCCTTCCTGACAGTTTAGTGAAATTAGTTTATCTCCCTTTGATTTCAATGGAAAGGAGATTATGCAACTCTAGAACTTTGCTACAAATGGAAGAGGCTGCCAAAAGAGATAGTTCAAAGCTTCCCCTGATCATGTTAACATGTTCAATGGTGGGAAAAGTAAATTTCTACATTTAGGCAAGAAAAACCAAATGCACAGGTATAGAATAGGTGATATTTGGTTTAATAGTAGTAACTTTAATATGAGTCAGCAGTGTGCTAAAGCTGCCAAAAAAAGCCAACACAATACTAGGCTGCATTAAAGAGAGAGCTAGGATCAAGATTACATAAAGTGTTAATATTATTTTATAATGCCTTGATAAGACTACACTTGGAATATTGCATCCATGATATAAAAAGATGTTGTGACTCTAGAAAGAGTTCAGAGAAGAGCCACAAAGATGGTTAGGGGACTGGAGACTAAAATATATGAATGGTTGCAGGAATTGGGTATGTGTAGTCTAGTGAAAAGAAGGACGGGGTGACATGATAGCAGTGTTCCAATATCTAAGGGGTTGCCACAAAGAAAACAGGGTCAACCTATTCAACAAAGCATCTAAGGCAGAACAAAGAGCAATGTATGGAAACCAATCAAGGAGAAAAGCAATCTAGAACTAATGAGAAATTTGCTGACAGTTAGAACAATTAAGTGGAACGACTTGCTTCTAGAAACTATGGGTATTCCAACACTGGAGCTTTTAAAAAAGAGATTGGACAACTATTTGTCTGAAATGGTATAGGGTTTGCTGCTTGAGCAGGGAGTTGGACTAGAAGACCTCCAAGGCCCCTTCCAACTCTGTTATTCTGCATCTATTTTCCTTTTTAGAGCATTTGGAAGAAGGCATTGGAGAACAGAGACCTTTCTTCTTCTAAGGAGGGATTTTATGTCTATCCATGGAGAGCTAAAGTTGTGTTTTCCTAAAGTTGAATCTCCTCACTCATCTGTCTCCCTAAGATTGCAATCTTACAGTTTTAAAAGAATAGACATTTTAATTGACCCTGAAACTTAATAGATAAACTTTTTGGATAAATCTTATATATAATCCCAATAGGAGACATAAATTGATAGCCTAGTGATCAAACAGTGATGTCCTTTGGACCATCAGCTGCTCCTCAATCCTTTTCAATACAAAGTGACAAAACCACTTTGAATACAATTTTCAGGTCTCTCGGATCAAATCTTTGTTGTCCATCTAGGAATGTTGTAGCAAATAAAGAAGAAAAATTGGCAAAACATTACAATTAAATGCCAATACTATTCTAAGGCAAAGTAAGGTTGCCTTTTTCACTCACTAAAGTTTCCAGATATTTTGCAAGACCAGCCTGAAATAATATAAACAGGAAGCAATACGAAAGGATGGATCACAGAATGACAACCCTCCATATTAGCCTCTTATATGACAAATACATGAGCAAGGCTAAAAAGTGTACACAGAGGGCTTTAAATATAGACCCCAGTTAACATACCATATGGATGTGTTGTTTGGGGAAAAAATATTTATAAAATGGTTTTTCCAAATGTTTAATCTACAGCAGATGCGTTTTGCATTCATCTGTTTGGGTTGGCATTGACTGCAGGAGATTTGATTAATCATACAGACCTCCTGTAGCACAGGAAACAAAGGCTATTATAGGATTCATCTGTTTATGACTAAATAGTAAAAGATCTCTGACTTCATCAAGTAAGCATGTCCTCTCCAAAAGGTCTCTGAAATGGAGAGGGTTATGAGTAAGCTACTTTCCATGTTTCATCTTCCTGGCCTCTTCTGGAGACTTGCCCTTCTCTTTGTTTCAGCAAGAGAACAAATTATTTTGGGTATCATGCTTAGAAACACGCATGCATACACAAAATCACTATATATCTGATTTGGTTAATCACAGGTGTATTCACTGACTTTTTTTTGCCTTCCTGAGTACTCAAAAACAATTAGACTCTTCGTTTTTAAAAAAAAAAAAATCAGAATGTTTATTGCATCCTGTTCTATGCAAATTTGTCATGATATAAAAAAGTTGGTTCCATCTCTAAAACTGTCTTATATTGAGTGCCTAAATATTCCAGATATTGTTGAGTTTCAGTTGCCATCCATCCAACCAACATAATTTTTAGTTAATGGGAATCTGAATCCAATAGAAAAGAGACATTCTCTTGTTGTTCAATATCAGAAATATAGTAAAATAACAGAATAACCAAGTTGGAGAGATTCTTAGAAGTCTTCTAGTCCAACCTTTTGCTCAGGCAATAAATCCTATACCATTTGAGATAAACGATTGTCCAATCTTGTCTTAAAAACCTTTGATATTGGAGTACCCACAACTTCTGAAGACAAGTCATTCTACTGATTAATTGTTCTGTCAGGAAATTTGTCCTTAGTTCTAGATTGCTTTTCTCCTTAATTAGTTTCCATCTGCTGCTTCTAGTCCTGCCTTCACATGTTTTAGACCCCTCTTTTTTGTGGCAGGCCCTTAGATATAGGAACACTGCCATCATATTTCCCCTAATCCTTCTTTTTATTAAACTAGACATAACTAATTCCTGCAACCATTCTTCATGTTTTAGCCTCAGTTCCCTAATCATCTTTGTTGCTCTTTTCTGCACTCTTTCTAGAGTCTCAGCATCATTTTTATGTTGTGGTGATCAAAACTGGATGCAGTATTCCAAGTGTGGTCTTACCAAGGCATTATAAAGTGCTATTAACATTTCACATGATCTTGACTCTATCCTTCTATTAATGTGGCCAGGACTATGTGGGCTTTTTTGGAAGCTGCACCACACTGCTGGATCACATTTAAGTGATTGTCTACTTGGACTCTTCTAACTTTTGTTTTAATTTGGTCTCAATTATTTTAGTGGTATAAGAGAATTTAAAAAGCTTTCCTGGATGAAGTGTGACGCTCTATTTATTTGGTTTATGAGGTAGCTAAGAGGTGAGCATACAAGAAATGTCCTTCATCTCGTTGGAAACATGTTCAGCAGCCTCCAGCTTCCTTGACTTTTGATACCTCTATTAACACCAAAGGAAATATATTGTTGTCATCTTCTCTGTCAAAATCTCACAGGATAGTAAAGAGTTCCATATTACACATTAGTTTGCTGTTATTATTCTTTTCTTAATGTTATGGAGTTTGTTGGCCTGTAAGTGACATGAATGAAGGCTATTATTACTATATAACTATAATTATTGCTGTTATTCTCACTTGAGATACAAATAGCCAGGCTGAAATTATCATATTTTGGACACATTATTTGAAGATAGCTCTCTTGAGAAATCTATTATAACACTGGGAATCGTATAAGGAAAGAGAAAAAGAACCAAAGTGGATACATTTGATTACACCAACAATCATTGGAAATCCTGAAGGGCCAGCCTAGTGACAAATCATTGAACTGAATTGAATTGAATAGTTTATTTGGCCAGATATGATTAGACACACAAGGAATTTGTCTCCAGTACAAAAGCACTCAGTATACATGCAAAGCAACAAAATAACAACAACAGAATCAACAACAACAAATCTGAATAACAAATCTGAAATCAAAGCCGATCAGTTGGGACTTGGGAGGCAGAGAATAGATGGGGGAGGGACCAGTCAGAGGTGGTATTTGCCGGTTCTCCAAATCATTCAAAATTTCCACTACCGGTTCTCAGAACTGGTCAGAACTTGTTGAATACTACCTCTGATCTGAATGTATTATACATAATATATTAAAACACCGTACATCTTAAGAAAGTACTTGGTTGATACCTAGGATGCTAACAGCAACCCATATCAACCATTAACATCAGTCAATGGTATTTGTGATACATTTTTAAATGTTCAGTTGACTGAATTTCATGTTTAATGAATAAAGTAATCATCATCATCATCTTTACTTGGAACAGTTTCCATCCTGCGGTGATATCTGTAACACCATCAAACATCCAGATTTGCCTATCCCAGGTCCTTGGTAAGGACTCAATAGGTAGACAAAAATGCCAAACCCATTCTGAACATCTGACTGTGTGATGAATAATAGTAATAGCAATAGTAATAATAATACTTGGTTGATACCTAGGATACAGGCAGCAACAGATATCAACCATTAGCACCACTCAATGGTATTTGTGATACATTTTTAAATGTTCAGTTGACTTGAGTTTCATGTTTAATGATAAAAGAGATAATAATAATAATACCAATAAAAGGGGGAGTAAAGAACATAATAAGAAAGATACATGATAACCACCAGTTAATAAACATTAGGCAGCACTGAGAGAATTAAGTGTTCAGCAGAGTGATGGCACAAGTGAAAAAAACTGTCCCATGTCTAGTTGTTTTGATATACTATGCCCTACAGTGCTGTTCCGAGGGAAGGAATTAAAACAGTTTATGTCCCAGATGTGAAGGGTCTCTGCATATATTATCTTGGCCTTCCTTATGAGCTGAGCAATGTCCAGGTCTTCTATGGAAGGCAGGCTGGTTGCAATTGTTCTTTCTGCAATCTTAGCTATTCGTTGAAGTCTGAACATGTCTTATTTGGTTGCTGTGCCAAACCAGATATTCCAAAGGAGGTCTATTTAAGAGGTTTCTATAAATAAATACCAACTTGTTGGCATATAACTAACAATCACTGCTATTCTGTTTATTTTATTTACTTTGTATTTATTAATTATATATCACTGACACCCAATTGATCAAATAGAGTAGAAACCTAACCCTAACCCTAAAATGTAAGAAATCTGAGCTTCAATCACAATTTACTCTACAGAATGGAGTAAACAGCAGAATTTGCTATTGAGGTCTGCCACACTGAGGATCTAAAAGGGTAAGGTAGATTTTAAATAGTTTTGTCTTTTCTTGGGGGTGTGTGTGATCATTTTATCTTTTAGATAATGTTAACTGTCCTCTGTGGTCCCCAAATGCATTTAGGCACCAGGCTAGAAAGCAGGAGACTGTTCAAGTCCCACTTAAAGATAAAGCCAGCTGGATGACCTTGGGATGACTCAAAGCATAGGAAGAAGAGAAGAGAAGAGAAGAGAAGAGAAGAGAAGAGAAGAGAAGAGAAGAGAAGAGAAGAGAAGAGAAGAGAAGAGAAGAGAAGAGAAGAGAAGAGAAGAGTTGGAAGGGACCTTGGAGGTCTTCTAGTCCAACCCCCAGCTTAGGCAGGAAACGCTGTAGAATTTCAGACAAATGATTATCCAAACTCTTCTTAACAACTTCCAGTGTTGGAACATTTACAACTTCTAGAGGCAAGTTGTTCCTTTGATTAATTGTTCTGTCAGGAAATTTCTCCTTAGTTCTAAATTGCTTCTCTCTTTGATTAGTTTCCACCCACTGCTTTTTGTCCTGCCTTCAGGTACTTTGGAGAATAGCTTGACTCCTTCTTTTTTGTGGTAGCCCTGAGGTATTGGAACACTGCTATTGTGTCACCCCTCATCCTCCTTTTCATCAAACTAGACATACCCAATTCCAGCAACTGTTCTTTAGATGTTTTAGCCTCCAGTCCCCTAACCATCTTTGTTGCTCTTCTCTGAATTCTTTCTAGAGTCTCAACATCTTTTTTTTTTTACATCATGGCAATCAAAACTGGATGCTATATTCCAAGTATGGCCTTATCAAGGCATTATAAAATGGTATTAACACTTCATGTGATCTTGATTCTATCCGTTTGATGATGCAGCCTTGAACTGTGCTGGCTTTTTTGGCAGCTGCAGCACACTGCTGGCTCATATTTAAAAGAAAAAGGCAAGGGCAAACCGCTTCTGAAAATGCTCCAAGAAAACCGCAAGGGCTAGTTTAGGCAGTCAGCAGGTTTCAAGACTGACTCAAAGGCATTAAAAAAAATCTTGATCCTTAGTTGAGAGGATTAACAAGAGTGATACTGACATCATATTTACCTCAGAACACACCCCAGTAATTTTATCAGTCACTACAACAACTAGTCATCCTTTTTTTTCCAGACTGTAGTTAAATATCTCTTCATTAAAGAACTTAACTTTTTGTAAAACAAATACAGCCGTGACTGAAGCCTTTTTCTTATAATTACATAGTCTACAAATTTATTGATTGTTTAAACAGCTTTAAGGAGATATACAAAGAAGTATGATTGCTTATATTTCATAGAAAAATGAAAAATACACTGGAGGGGGAGGAAAGGTTTTGGAAACTTTACAGGAACTTAATTTTCTTGCAAATGAAAAATCATTGAAACGTGTAAAACACAAATGTTGAGATCAAGGTGAAAGATCTTGTAGATGATTAGCCTGTCATCGGAAACAACTTCAACGGTGTTAATATTGTATCTAATGTTAAGATAGCTGGAGGAAAAGATACAGTAATTCTGACTCAATAAATCAGAGGAAGAAACTCCTCAATTTTTAATATAATTTTTCCTGCATTTTTGCACAAACTATTTAGTTGCCCTTTTATTAAATAATTAACTATCATTCAATAAAAGCAAGGAAAGTTCCTGATCAGGATGTTTATCCAACTGAATGATATAAGATATATATTGTACGGTGGGTTTTGCTAGAATTGTAATTATTAGCCTTTTGAAATATTTTTTCTTCTAGTCTCTTTAATTGAAATCTGAATACCAATGACTGAAGCATGATTGTCTTTGACAATGGTGCAAGCTTAATGGTCAGTTTTCTTGCAATCACAGATATATGAACAGTGACACTGGCATGAAGACAAGAGATGATATTATTAATTTCAACCATCTATCCTGCTCAATTTCATTTTATAAAAGGTCATCTCGAACAAAAGAACTTTGATATGGTTCAGTCCTAAAAAAGAAGTCCTGCTTAAATGTGTATTTTTAAATGAGTTGACTAATATACATTATTCTGCTCACTTTGTTAGAGTCATTACTGTATATAAACTGTGGGTATACTCTGATGATCTCTTTATAACCTATTTTCCCATGTTCCCTAACAAGTTGGTAATTTATAAGATTATCTGGAGTATGTTCAATATATTTTCTATAGAGTATCATGTGTCTGTGGAAATTTGTAATGAAACAATTTGATTCTATTATTGTTTGAAATATTTTATATATTTGAGAGTAGCTATTCCAATGAGTCCCCATGTGACAGTGTGTATGTACAGTATATATAGTCATTTGAAGCTCTAGGGGGCGCTGCCCATCTCCATTACAAAGCTGAATAACCAACTCTGTCCAAAGACGTCTCCGTGGTCATGTGGCCAGCATGACTAAATGCCAAAGACGCATGGAACGCTGTTACCTTCCCACCAAAGTGGTCCCCAAATTTTTCTGTTTGCAATTTTACATGCTTTCAAACTGCTAGGTTGGCAGAAGCTGGGACAAATAACAGGAGCTCATTATGTTACGTGGTCCTAAGGATTCAAACTGCCGAACTGCCAAGCTTTCTGATTGACAAGCTCAGCCTCTTAGCCACTGAACCACCTCATCCATATATATATCAGAATTCTTCTGTTAATAATTTTATTTTATGTAGTTTGATATTAGAAACTTTTAGTGTGAATAAATAAATAGATTTTCTTCATCTAAATCATGGCTTATAAAGATGGGGACTTAAACTTTCTTTTTAAAATAATTGTCTATTGAACATTTTAAACAAAGAATAAAGAAAGAAAAAGGTGAAAGCTATAAAAAGTAGAATACAAATGAATGAACAGATAATTTACAAATATATAGAAATTAAAGTTTTTTAGCATTGCACTAGTATCACAAGTATCTGAATATATTTTATCATTTGAAAAAACAAACAAACCAGAGATTGCTATAAAATTCTAAATTGTAATTAAATGTCAGGATATTGTCAGCACAGCATAAAATATAAATAACATTAACTAAGTATGTTCTGGGTGTGGTAGAAATCCATATAATCTACAAATGGTGTGTTTATAAAATTTTATGTCAGACCTTTTGAAAGGTTCGGAATTACTCTGAGACAACAGTTTTATACAACTGTTAGCCATTATTCACATAGAGATTAAATGTCCTTTCCAATGAGAAATAAAGGATTACCTTCACCACAGTTAAAAATGGCAGGTTGAAAGGGAAATTCAACTTTAACATTTATTTATTCTGGTTATAAACCATTTTCCAGAATTGTTGAGCCTTACAACATTGTCACCAAATATGAGAAAATAATCTGACCTAGATTACTACATTACAATTTTGAGAGAACGAACTACTAATTTATCAGTCAAAACCAGAATAAGATATCACAAATAAAGATTTTATACCAGTTTTCTCTAAGTGTGGCATTTGGTATACATATAACCTTATTATTTCATTGAAATTCCCATTGTGACATATCTGTTACTACATTTAAATTCTGCACCTGTTTAATCATACAGACTTTAATTTGTTGGTTTCACTTCACTAATAATTCATAAATAAAGTCCACTATATATTCAAAGTTATACAAGATGTTTTGTCATTCTTTAAACCAGGGGTCGCCAACCTTTTGGACCTCAGGGACCACCAAACTCATAATTTTAAATCCCGCAGACTGGAGGGCTGGGAAAATCCCCAAAAAAGTCTGCAGGAAAATTCCCCACCCCATTTTCCTACCAATTAATTATTCTTTACCATCTCCAGTTCTGTTCTCAGGGGGGAGAGAGAGAAAGAGAGAGACTTTTGGCTTCATGCAAGAAAAGCAGCAGAAGCAGTAGAAATCTTTCTTTCTCTGCCCCAAATTCCGCCAGAAATGAGTCATGCCAGTGCAGCCTCTTGGAGCAGGATGCCTTGCAGAGTCCCAAAAACTCATGTCTGGTGAAGTTTGGGGAAGAGAAAGAAAGACTTTTGCTGCTTTCTTTACGTGCAGCCAAAAGCAGAAGAAGAAAGAAGCAGAAAGAAGCAGCCCGGTGGCCAGGCGGGTGGAACAAGTGGAGCAAGTTCCTCCCTCCCTCCCTTCCTCCCTCACTACCTCATGTTGTTCGCAATGCAAGTGACAAAACCTTGTGTTCCCGTGGGCCATGTGGGCAGCACAGATTTGTGTTCCCACACAGCCTGGATTAAATGCTTGGGGGGGGGCTGCTTTGGGGGTGACATTTCTCTGAGGACCACCAAAATTTTCTCATGGACCATTAGTGGTCCCTGGCCCATTGTTTGACAACCATTGCTTTAAACTATTGGAAGATACTTGGCTTCAATCAGCAGACTAAATTTTCAACTTGATCATTGGACATACGTTCTTCATGTATGCATATCCACAGAGAGACAGAGACAGAGATAGATAGATATACTCCAGAGCTGTGGTGGCACAGTGTTAGAATGCAGTATTGCAGGCTAATTCTGTCCAATTGTCAACAGTTCGATCCTGACCAGCTCAAGGTTAACTCAGCCTTCCATCCTGCCGAGGTCAGTAAGATGAGCATCCAAATTTGGGGGGGCAATATATTGACTCTATAAACCGCTTAGAGAGGCTGGTAAAGCACTGTGAAGCAGTATATAAGTCTAAGTGCTATTGCTATTCCATATAAATTGTTTTCCCCTGATTAAAAGAAGAAGAAAAAACTACCCTGCAAAGAAAAAAAGCTAAGAATACAATAGCTGTCCTGTTGGTTCAGTCGAAGAGCCCTTTTCATTTAGCACTGTGTTTCTCACAGTGGCCAATTTTGGAGATCAAATGCAGTGGATCGAAGAATATTCTTCTCAACCACTGCTCCTATGTAGCTGATATTTGGAAGCCTACACACTCCCACAAACGCCCTGGTCCAAGAATAACATAGGTCTTTAAGACCAATAAGCTTTGATAAGCTTTTTCTCCATTAATTTATCCAATCTCTTTTTAAATTCCCCTGATCCAAGTTAGTGGCCACCACCCTGTCTTACGATAATTAATTCCAAAGTTTAATTATGCACTGTGCTTCTTTTTGTCTGTTTTAATCTCCTTCTAGTCAGCTTTATTGGATGGCTCCTATTCCTTGTCTTTAAAGAGAATGAGAAAAATTTGTCCCTGACAATTTTCTCCATACTATTCATGATTTTATACAACACAGTTATGTCCTTGCACCCATCCCAATTATTTCCCCCCACCACCCAAACTAAAAGATCCCAAAACATTCTGGCCTTTTCAACCTTCCGATCTTTCCCCTTACCCTCTTCTGCACTTTTTCAGCTCTGTCCTCATTAAGTGGGATAACCAGAAGTACTTAGATGCCGAGATAACACTGAACAAGGGTTTTGTTGTTGTTTCATGGCATTTCCTGTCATTTGTCACATTGTTTTGACATTGTCATTGTACTGCTATTATGAACTCAAGACCTTTTCCTGATTAAAGATGAATCAACCCTTCTCAATTTGTTGGTGAAATTAGAGGGGGGGGGAGTGAGAAGTTTGCCCCAATATGCATTATGCTAGTTTTGCTAATCCCATGGCCAATGCATTTACTCAAGAGCCTCTGATGAAGACATTTGTGAATAGCTTTTTGAAAACCCAAGTACACAATGTCAAGGGCCTGTTGACACTTCCCAAAACCCTCTAAAGGTTTGTTAAGACAGGATTCACCTCTGCTCAGTCCATGCTGACTTTCCTTCAGCAAGGTTATTCCTCTAAATGTTTAATTATTTTCTTTGATTGCTTGATGCTACCAATTTGCCTGGAAGAGATATTAAACTGACTGACTTATAATTTCCCAGATTTCCCCTGGGTCTCTTTTTAAAAATTGCCTTGCAATGAGCTTGATCTGAGTCACAACCTCCCCAGAAGCTAGGATACAAGAACTGGATTAAGCTAGAATTGTGAAATATTATGTTTGGGTAATCTACAGTTAGATTCAGAATCTAAGACTGGTGGACACTTAGTCATTTAATTCCTGGCCAAAGATTTAAGGATTATTAAATTAGGATCTAATATAGGCTGTTCTAAGCAGGGAATAGTTTGCCCCACAGTCAGCCAGATCTTTAGTGTGGAATTGGCAATTTATACATCTATCAAGTCCTTCCCAAGATAGGCAGATGTTATTGTTCGATGGTGTTAAAGGTATTGTTTATTGGTTGGTTTGCTGGATTCCTACAGTTCCTATTCCTGCATGAATAGATGAAACTCAAAGCTCTACAATCTTCCTTCGCCATTCCTGAGACAGTCAAAAATACTGGAGGAAAAATCCTCATGAATTTAAAGCACCCTCAACAGTTGACATTTGATTGACAGTTTTATTCAGCTGCCAAATAGAGTGGGGGAAGGAGAATCAGCCCATAGTTTGTAACAATTTCCATTTTTTCCCTATTTTTATTAAAACTTTTTCCCCTCTATTGGCCATTACAGCTGAGTAAATATTTGGTGATGAACCATTCATTCTGTGGCTTTTCCTCTTTCTTTTGATGGGACAAACTTGGCAATATTAATCACTGTATTCAACAATGTAAATATTTCCACAAAGCTATGTTTATAACTTCTGATTTGTTTTGCAGCTTTATGGCTAGAATGGATGATTCTTTAGAATGAGAGTGGCCATTTGAAACATTTGTTTCTCTGTATTAAATCTGAAAGATCTTGGAACTTCAGAAACAGTGTGAAAATTGTTCCCATTCAAGTGAACATCTTCCATTTCATTGAAGAGGTATAATGAAAGTTATATGTCGGCCAACTTGAAGGAAATTGAGGGGCTTAAAAGAAGAAACTTGCTTCTTTTTTTTCTCCAGTTTAGATATCTGTTCTCATAGTGGCTAACCAGATACAAAAAGAAATGAACAAGCAGGAAATGAGCTTTTCAACTCATCTCAGTGTTTGTGTTTGTGTCCCTATACGTTTCCATGGACCAAAGTATTTTGAATATGTGCAAGTGAATGGAGATGCATTATTGTTGTAAATGGGTTACCTTAGTGGATAAGTGGTTAATTTTAATAAGCAGCTATTAATGTCATCTAATATACTGTATATTTTCATATGCATTCATTTATTAGATGAAAATTACTGGGATTAGCTGAGATTGGCAACTCTAGGTCAGCAAAGTGAGGTAGCAGAACATTGCACAATATTTTTATTTAGATGCTTGTACTGTACACATAGACATGCAGGTGCAAACACACTTTCTTGGGTGGAAGGACATTAATATTGGAGTCATCTTTCTTTTAGGCAAATATAGTGTATTCATTGCAAGGACACATATAAGAAGGGCAGAAGTAATTTGGTAAAGAGATGGAACTTCTGAAGACATTTTCTCACTCTTTTCAGTCCACCATAATGTACAGCCTAACATCATGGAACCATGATGGAACGCTCTAAATCCTAAATAGCAATAGCATTTAGACTTATATACCACTGTATGCTGTTTTACAGCACTCTCTAAACAGTTTTTAATATCGGCATATTGCTCCTAACAATCTGGGTCCTCTTTTTACTGACCTTGGAAGACTGGAAGGCTGAGTCAATCTTGACATGGTCAAGATCAAAATCCTGCCTATGGCAGAGTTAGCCAGCAATACTGCATTCTAATCACTGTGTCACCATGGCTTCTAGGTAGTTTAGCCTCCTTTATAGGTGATCAATAAGAAAAGAGACAGTGGGCCACTGTATTTACCATCACTGTTATGTGTTTCTCCAATCACAACCGCTAATGTGTGGATTGCATTTGAACAAAGAGCTTATTTGTGCATGGTGAATCAACCCACTTTCTGGATTTGCATAATGTATTGATTTGTAAACCCATCAAAGGCCTCAGATTGCGTACCTGGCTGGTTTTATTGTGTTCACTTCCTGTTTTTTTTTTAATTGTTGATGGTCTAGCACAATATTAATTATATCAATAGTTCAAATTAAGACATTGCTCTCTGACAATTTCATTATGCCAGCCAAAATCCTGTTTAGGATTCCCATAAATAAGAAGTCTTCATGTAAGGTAAATGCTTAGGCTCTGAAATGGTTTTCCATGAGTGCTTTGAATTATCTTAGATTCAGCCTTGAGCACCTGGTAATGCTAGTGTAGATTACATCTTCTAACATCCAACGAATAAAAGAATAAAAGAGTTGGAAAGGACCTTGAAGGTCTTCTAATCCAACTTCCTGCTCAAGCAGGAAATCCTACACCATTTCAGACAAATGATTGTCCAATCTCTTCTTTAAAGGTTCCAGTGTTGGAGTGTCCACAACATCTGCGGGCGCATTGTTCCACTGTTTAATTGTACTAACTGTCAAGAAATTTCTCCTTAGTTCTAAGTTGCTTCTCTCCTTGATTAGTTTCCATCCATTGCTTCTTGTCCTACTTTCATATAGTTTGACCCCTCTTCTCTATGGCAAACCCTGAGATACTGGAACACTGCTATCATCTCTCCCCTAGTCCTTCCTTTCATTAAACTAGACATAACCTCAGGGGTCGGTCCTTTCTCCCCTCCTGTTCAACATTTACATGAAGCCGCTGGGCGAGATCATCCGTGGTCTTGGAGTGAGGTGTCATCTGTATGCAGATGACACCCAGCTGTACATCTCCACTCCGGACCACCCCAACGATGCTGTGGGGGCTATGTCTAGGTGCCTGGAGGCCGTGCGGGACTGGATGGGCGGGAACAGGCTTCGGCTCAACCCATCCAAGACCGAGTGGCTGTGGTTTCCGGCGCCCCGATATAGCCAGCTGACACCTTCGCTGGCTATTGGGGGGGAAGCTTTGCCCCCCACAGAGAGGGCTCGCAACCTGGGAGTCCTCCTGGATGTACGGCTGTCGCTTGAACATCACATTGCGGCCGTCTCCAGGGGGGCGTTTCATCAGATCCGTCGGATCTACCGGTTGCGGCCCTTCCTGGATCGGGACGCCTTGCGCACGGTCACTCAGGCCCTTGTCACCTCTCGCCTGGACTATTGTAATGCCCTCTACATGGGGCTCCCTGCGGGGAGCATCCGGAGACTCCAGTTGGTGCAAAATGCAGCCGCGCGGGTGATTATGGGGGCGTCACGTAGCGCCCATGTGACGCCTCTCCTGCGCGAGCTGCATTGGTTGCCGGTGGCTCTCCGGGTTCGCTTTAAGGTTCTAGTTTTGACCTTTAGGGCGACCCATGGCATGGGACCAGGTTACCTTCAGGACCGCATTCTGCCAACGTTCTCCAACAGGCCGGTGCGTTCCCACAGGGAGGGTCTGCTCCGGGTGCCGTCGGCCGCTATGTGTCGTCTGGCGGCGCCAAGGAGTAGGGCCTTCTCTGTGGGTGCCCCCGCCCTCTGGAATATTCTGCCACCGGAACTTCGTACCGGCACGGACCTGAGGGCCTTCAGGCGCACGTTAAAGACCTGGCTCTTTGAGCAGGCCGGCCTGGGCTGAGATGATGATTTTAAATTTGATCTCCATTTTTAATTTTAAATTGGGTTTTAAGGGTGGGGGGGGCTTTTCCTAATTTTAGTATGCAGCTGATTTAAATTTAATTACTTTTTAACTTTTGTATTTTCTGTGGGGTTTTTAGATGAGCTGTTCACCGCCCTGAGTCCCTTGGGAGAAGGGCGGTATATAAATGCAATTAATAAATAAATAAATAAATAAAATAAACCAATTCCTGCAACCGTTCTTCACTCGTTTTAGCCCCCAGTGCCCTAAACATCTTTGTTGTTCTTCTCTGCACTCTTTCTAGAGTCGCAACATCTTTTTTACATTATGGTGGCCAAAAACTGGATGCAGTATTCCAAATGTGGCATTGCCAAGGCATTATAAAGTGGGTTTTAACATTTCCTGTGATCTTCATTCTATCCTTCAATTAATGCAACTCATAATCTCTATACACCAAAGAATGTGTTAGCTGAAACTGATATTAGCTATGATCCTTTACTTTAGAAAGAGTAGAGAAGGACCAAGGATTCTATGTTTCCTTAAAATGCTGATGCATGGTCTAGGAGTCTGATGGTGTTATATCTGAATGTTAATCATTGGTATACACAACTTGCCTCTTAGTATGATTGTTTTTTAAAATTTATTTTAAAAGTGTTTCAATAGTTTTTTTTTTTTTTTTAATGCTGCTCTGAGTAACTAAAAATCACCTGGAAGATCTCTTGAGTAATTTGGCAAAATCTCTGAGAATCAGTACAATCAGGAAAAAGTTTTATAGTTTGTGCTTTCACAGTCATTTCCAATAACTAATAATGACCAATTTTTTTTATTCTTACTATCACTGATACAACAATAAAAAACAGTGAAATATCTGGGAAGTAGAAAAGCATATTGTAGTAAGATAATAATGAACCCAATATTAATTCATTCAGTAGGTTGTATGCAAAAATATAATACCTAGCCATTCTATCCAAACTTCACAATGTCTGGAGGGATGGAATGCTGTTTACTATTTGCTATTCATTTATTGATACAATTTTTCCACTGCTTCAATCCAAAATAAACCAGAATTAATTTTAATAACACAACAAATAAAGTATCAATAATAATGGTTTTTCATAAACTTTTTCCTGCTTATTTGCAGGTGCTGCCTTTTTGCCCTTGTCTAACTTCTACAACCAGGTTGATCAATGCATCTAACAAGGAAGGCTATTTTTCATCTGGCTTGTCACAGAGCTTGACACTTATCTGAACTGAGAAAAAGTGAGCAGTTTGAAGTCAACTAGCTGACTTCTGTGCCTAAGAGAGTAGAACTTGGGTATCACTGCTTCAATCTATCGATACCACCTTAAGCTATACACCCTCCTAGCTCTCAAAATATCAATAATACAGTAATGATACATAATCTAAATACATTAATTCATTAAATATAATGATAAAAAACAATATATCCTCCACAATCATTTATTTGCCGTGGTGATGTGGTGGTTAACATCAGGGGTGGGATTCAAAATTTTTAACAACTGCTTCTGTGGGCATGATTTACGTGATGGGTGTGGCTTGGTGGTCATGTAACTGGGTGGACGTGGCTTGGTGGTCATGTTATTGGCTGGGCATGGCCAACTCAATAACCCTCACATCGAGGCACGCATCTCCTCGCCTGGCCTCTCATGACTATGGGGATACTGCAACAGTCGTAAGTGTGAAAAATGGTCATAAGTCATTTTTTTCAGTGCCATTGTAACTTTGAATGGTCAATCCACACAAGCAAAGTACCAGCAAAGGGGGGTGGGGAAACTCCAGAGGCGTTCCTGAGACAGGAAGTCTAGTCCTGCCAAGAATGTAAAAGGGTTAACAGAGAGACAGTTTCTGTAAGCAACACCAGAATGTTTCCTTCCTGCCTTCCTTACAGGATTAGGCCAATAATTTCTTCTAACAACTGGTTCTCCGAACTGCTTAGAATGTTAACAACTGGTTCTAGCGAATAGGTGCGAACTGGTAGAATCCCACCCCTGGTTAACATCCCTTTTTGGGGAGAGGGGGCGGTATAGAAATTTAATAAATAAATAAATAAACTCTGCCCACTGCCAGGAGTTCAATCCTGACTTGCTCAAGGCCTTCCATCCTTCCAAGGTTGGTAAAATGAGGACCCAGACTGTTTAGGGGCAATAGGCTGATTCTGTAAACCACCTAGCAAGGGCTGTAAAGCATTATGAAATGGTATATTGCTATGTATTTGGGCTTCCTTGAAAAACTATCTTTTTCGTAGTATCTGGAAGGTTTTCAGAACATCAGACTGTTTCATAGGCAGGTAACTCCTACATTAAAGTGGCTAAGACACCCTCGTTTTTCTTTTAATTTTTTTATCTTTTTAGCTGTAGCCAGTGGCAAGCCCTCACTGTCATCATTTTCTTTAAAAGTAGCACCAATAACATCACTCTAAAAAAGCAGCATTTCCAGTGATGTCATCCAGGAAAAGGTAGTGCTCCATGAGGCATGACATATCTTTTTTTAAAATAAATTTTATTAATTTTCTATTAATTACATTTCTTAGTGCTAAATAAACATCACGTTGTTTGGGTATTTAATTTGCTTAAATACAAATTCCATTCTCACTCTTCACTCCTTTTTTCCAACCACATTAGTAAAATAAGTTCCATGTTGGATAAAAATTCTGTGTCTTCTTTCTGTTTGATTTTCAATGTAAGTCTATCCATTTTTGCACAATCTAATATCTTCTTAATTATCTCTTCATCTTGCTGTGTTTCTTTATCTTTCCAATATTGTGCTGCTGTTAAAACATGTAATATTAAATACATACTATTTTTATCATTTTTTTCTGATATCATCCCTCATAAAAACAGTTCATGTTTAAAATCTGTATGTTTCCTTATTATCTTTTCTAGCCACCTATGTATTTTTGCCCCCAAATTTTTTGTTTTAAAACAAGTCTACCACTTGTGGACTTGTGATAAAATGTGCCCGTCTTTTGATTACATTTCCAACATTTGCTAGACATACTTTTAAACATTTTAGCTAACATAGCAGGTGGTAAATGCCATCTAAAAAACATTTTATATAAATTTTCTTTATAAAAAGTTGCCATTGTTAATCTCTAGTTCCTTTCCCATTAAAAAAAATTGGCATTTCACTAATTCTATATTATAATCAAAGTTTTTTTTCCCATTGTACCATTGTGTCTTTTATTTGTTCATCCTCCATTTTTAAATTTAGCAAAAAATTATATGAGGCATAAAATATCTTAAACGTGCATGCACTTTTACTTACCAGCACTTCATATTCACCTATGGTCTCTTGATCTTTGGATAGGTTTCCATTCTACTTCTAAAATGCTGAGTGTCAGGAGCAGTGAGCTGGTTTAATAGAACTTCTCTGGATAAGTGGATACAAGTTCATCCACTTGTGCTGCAGGCAGCTGCTCTTCATAAGAAGTTGAGCCATGGTTCTGAGCACTAGAAGGCACTAGGAGGCAATGGAAGCCATCAAGCTCTCAACTGCAGCAGAGCCTTTGAGGGCATGGGGTGCATCAACCTCACATTTTAAAAACATTGGGATTCACAATAATTACAAAATAAAAATTCATTTTTTTCACATGTTATTATTTATTATATTTTCAGCCTGCAAAATGATTTCAGTTGAAGCCATGCTTGTTTCTTGGTTGCCATTTAAAGGGAGGGGGGGACTCAGGAATGTGGTGCCTCGGCTGCAGAGGTGGTGTTCAGCAGGTTCTGACCAGTTCTGAAGAACCGGTAGCGGAAATTTTGAGTAGTTCGGAGAACCGGCAAATACCATCTCTGACTGGCCCCGCCCCCATCTATCCTCTGCCTCCCGAATCCCAGCTGATTGGCTGGGTCTTCTTTTGTTGCCCTGCTCAGGAGAATGTAGTGGAAAGCAGGTTAATGGGGTGGGGAGGAAATGGGGATTTTGCAGTATCCTTCCCCTGCCATCCCCACCAAGCTACACCATGCCCACCAAGCCACACCCACAGAACCGGTAGTAAAAAAAAATGCATCTCACCACTGCTCTATCACCTGGTGTGAGAACCAAGGTCATGCCAATGGATGCCTGTTGAAGTTGAGCGGGAACCTACACCTGGACTGATTGGCCCATGTGACTTGAGAGACATAGGGGGGTGAGGAGGTCTTATTCTTTTAACTAACCCTAAGCACGGGAATAATTTACAGCTAGTGCCACCTTTTCAAGTGCCACTATGATGTACTCAATAAAGGATCTCTTGAACCTGGACAAAATGTCAGAGTCCTGACTTCATTACTCAGAACAATGACAATAAAAATAATAATAACTAATAATAACAGAAAATTAGTCAAGAGTATGTTTAATCTTAACAAAATCTGAGTGATGTGGGATATAGCATTTTTCAGATACATTCAAAGCTGTCCATGTGTTAAGTTACATGAAAGCTATTTCCATTTGCCCAATAGGAAGAAAAAGTTTCATAACAGAAGCAGATATGTAGTGAGGTATATTCAATCTGGATTCCTGCATGCAGTATGAGCTTGTTATTTCAAGGTTAAATGGCTCCTTCCAATGCCATGGTGTTACCTTGAAATGGTCCCCCCCCCCATATTTTCTCTCTTCAAGAAGAGCTGGTCTTCGCCAAAGCCACCAAGTGAGGTCTATTTTATAACATTCAGTGGAATCAAATGATAAAATTTTGGCAAGTATCACTTTCATCTATATTTCACTCATTAAACTCTTTCCTAACTTAAGAATAATTGCTCCACATATTTAAAATTAACATGCTTAGAAAATGAATTCAATTTGACAATCTAATCCAGGAGTGTCAAACTCAAGGCCTACAGCCTGATCCGGCCCAAGGGGTGCTTAGATCTGGCCCACGGAGCTGCCCTGGAAATAGCGAAGGACCAGCCCACAGTTCCTCTGCCAGTGAAAACAGAGCTTGGGAGGGCCGCGAAGCCCTCATGGGCTCCATTTTCGCTGACAGATGGCTGCAGGAGGCCATCATAGCTGAAAACAGAGCCCAGGAGGGCTGTACGCAGCCCTCCTGGGCTCTATTTTCACTGGCAGAGTGCTAGCAAAACAAGCTATGACCAAAAGTGGCATTTGATCACAAGAGTGATGTCGAGCTGGCCACGCCCACCCTGGCCATGCCCACCTTCCCCCCCCCAAAGATCAAACACAACCGTGAGGTGGCCCTCAATGAAATCGAGTTTGACACTCCAGATCTAATTTATGGATTCCACATCAGACTTTATTGTAAACAACTTTCAAGCACTTTCTTTCCTTTCCTACCAAACACAGGACAATTCAAACATGTAATGCGCCAAAAACAAAAACAAAAAATTTTCTGCATGGGAGAAAATTAAGGAAAGCACAAAACTGTTATAATCTAAAATGCTTTTGCCAGCACTTGGATGTAAATCCCCAAATTCAAGAAATATGTAATTATCATAAGCGTTCAATGTGTTCACCTTGAATTTTGTAATTTTAAAATGTTCACCTGGAAACTTGCTACAAACTGAATGTTGGACATTTGCTGTAAACTCTGTATCTTGTGTGACTTTGTGCATCTGTATGCATAGTGGAAACATGCTTCCATTTATGTTGCAGCCTTTCAAACTGCAAGAAACAGCCCATCATTTTTCACTTCTGCTTTTTCTTGGTGGAGACGTGTCTCAAATATAATGAGAGTTGGGATTTGTCTGCCCTGATTTAATTACTACAATCTAGATAACTCTGTCAATCAATTTTTCTCCTTGTGACTCCTGGCAGGGTGAAAAATGCCTATATTTCCAGAACTGATTGTTAGATGTAAAGTTGGAAAGATCTTGGCAAAGATGAGTTGTTTGCTCACGTAGACAACTGACCCATCGGTATCATGATGTGAACTCCAGTGTACCTTCTTTCCCTCTCTCTCTCTCTGTCTCGCTCCCTCTCTGTCTCCCTCCCTCCCTCCCCCCCTCTATCATTGAATTGCTCAGATGAGTTCTGTCTGCCTTGTAGCATTGAAATTTCCACACTTGCAGTTGAGCATAATTGGCAGTTCAAGTGGTGAGAGCTGATTCATATGGCTTTTTCACCAAAACAACAACCTCTGTTGGATCATATTATTTTGTCTATAAAAAGATAGGTAGGTAGGTAGGTAGGTAGGTAGGTAGGTGTAAGAGGGGAGGGAGAGTGAGAGAGAGATGGATGATGGATGGATAGACAGATGAAAGACAGAATTCCCTATGCCTCCAGGCTTGAAATTTTGGGCTTGGACAATCTGGAACTGCACCGCCTGTAGTCCGATCTAAGCATAGTACACAAAATTGTCTGCTACAATGTCTTGCCTGTCAACAATTCCTTCAGCTTCAACCACAATAATACACGGGCAAACAATTGATACAAACTCAAGGTAAAATGCTCCAAACTCAATTGCAGAAACTATGACTTCAGCAACAGAGTGGTCAATGCCTGAAATGCTCTATCCAACTCTGTTGTTACAGCCCCAAACCCTCATAGCTTCAATCTCAAACTGTCTACCATGGATCTCACTCCATTCTTAAAGAGTTCCTTAAAGGGGGAATGCCCTGTCTTACTGTTCCCATTTATCTGTATTTACTTCCTTTGTTCATGTTTGTGTTCATACCTATACTTGTTACTTGTACATGTTTGACAAACAAATAACATAAAAAAATAAATAAAATAAAAATAGACAGGCAGGCAGGCAGACACAGGCAGGCAGATGATAGATAATAGGTGAATGGATAGACAGATGATAGATAGATAGATAGATAGATAGATAGATAGATAGATAGATAGATAGATAGATAGATAGATAGACAGACAGACAGACAGACAGACAGACAGACAGACAGACAGACAGACAGACAGACAGACAGACAGACAGACAGACAGACAGACAGATGTAGAAGACATTCCACTCCTCTACTGCCATTTTGCTTCAGTATCAACAGTTTCCATCAACAGCTCCCAAATAATGCAGAGAACAATCTTTGCCTATCTCCAAAATCAAAAGACAAGTGTGAGTCACTCAAAGCAGTAGATTAATTTTGGAGTGTATTTTAATCCATTGTGCTTTTCTACCCTCCAGGGCTAGCAATGACATCGGCAACAAATTGTTAGTAGAGTGAGGTTGCAAGGCACTTAGTGATAAATATGTATTATCATCTCAATCATTCTGAGCAAATTAGGCTTTTAATTGCATAAGGTAATTTTGTTGCAGGGACTAATTAATCTTCAGGAACAATAATAATAACAGCAGCAAGAATAGTAGCAGTTGTTAGGAATCCAGACAAAAGTCAGCAAGAATTATTTTCAGAGGAAGAACTACACAGAAAGAAGAATGAGACCCAGAGCTCTTTGAAATACATTGTGGAGAAGGCTGAAGGAGAAGGTACAAATAACAGCACAGTTGCCAGGCAAAAATAAGTATGCTTATGTTATATTTAGTATAGAGAGAGATGTGATGGTGATAAAAAAGCAAAATGATATCGATATTCCTTGATCTCTCAATGGACTTTGATACTAGTATGATTTGATTGCTTATTGTACCCTATGACTATTATTAAGTGTTGTATCTTGTGATTCTTGGCTCTTAATGAATGTATCTTTTCTTTTATGTACACTGAGAGCATTTGCACCAAGCCAAATTCCTTGTGTGTCCAATCACATTTGGCTAATAAAGAATTCTATTCTATTCTATTCTATTCTATTCTATTCTATTCTATTCTATTCTACCATTGATTATAGTATTTTTCTGGACATTGAGAGTTGGAAGCATGATATTGTACTAGTTCTTCCTCCTTTTTCTGGGATGGGTCCAATTGGTGTTGATTGTGAGGAGAAGTCTAGCACTTAGGGGAAGTCTTAGGACTCAGTCCTCTCCCCAATCCTATTTAATATCTTCATAAGATTGCAAGGAAAGTCATCCATCAGTCTGTGGTTAGCAATTCTCCAAAGGTCTCAAACTTAGGCCCTCCAAGTGATGCTATTAAAGTTCTGTCTCAATGTCTGGAGGCTGTAGAGATCTGGGTGGAGAATATTTCTCACCATTAAGAAATTTCTCCTTAGTTCTAGATTTCTTTTCTCCTTGATTAGTTTCCATCCATTGCTTCTTGTCTTGATTACAAGCTTATTTTAAAACAAGATGGGGTTTAGATTAATATTCAATCTAACTGTCTATGGAGATTCTCATTCATGACACCTTTGGGTCATGATTGTCCCAAAGATGTTTTTCAAGGGGCAACTGGACTTTCTGGTTTTTCTTTGAAGACGTTCTGTTTCTCATCCAAGGAGCTTCTTCAGCTCTCAGAGCTGGAGAAACTTCTTGGATGAGAAGTGAAACATCTTCAAAGAAAAACCAGAAAGACCAGTTGACTCTTGAAAAAGCACGTTTGGGATATTCACTCTAACATATTTTTACTGCTGCTCTGTTGAACCAAGCTGTTACTAAGCTATTTTTCAGTGTATTTGTTTTTGATTGGAGACAGCTGAGAATGTAATATATAATCTGGACGGGATGGATGGTGATGAGTGAAATTAAGATGATTCACCAACATGATGAGTTGGACTACAGTGGCTTATAAACTGTTCAGTATGAATCAGCAGAGGTGAAAGTATTGGGCATAATTTCTGCAGGAAATTTGTGGTTCCTCTTCATGGTTATGATTCTCAGAAACATTTTTAAAACAATTTAATCGGTTTGATGTTTTTAACCACAAAGGCAGTTATCTTGCTATCTGGCGTAGCTTGGACACGACTTTCTTACAACATTCTTTAAAAATAACTCAATCGTTTGAAGTAAGGCTAGTTTCTAGATAAAACTTTTTTTTTTTTTGCTTTGCACTGAGCAGTAGTGACTCACCATTTGCAATTTCAATTAGGCTTGAAATTTAAGCTTCAGGTGGTAACTTTGTCCAGGATTTTCTGAGTCTAGAAAATATCCAGTAATTAACCCTGTTTGCCAAAAAATGTATTTATTCCTATTCTTCATTTTTAAGACATTATCCTCTACTAGTTTTTCTGGCAACTATCATTGAGGCAGGGATGGACAACTATGGCCCCTCTATAACCTGTGGACTTTAACTTCCAGAATTCCTGAGGCAGCCACAGTTCATAAAGAGGCCATAATTGCCCATCCATGCTCTGAGGGAAGTTCTGGGCTGAGAGAATAACCACACTGAATCTTCCATGAACTTCTATAGATGAGTATAGACTCAAAAATAGGCCTTCCTAATTCTAGTCCAACATCTTAACCAAACTTACACTGACTTTCCACATCATTCCATATTTCCTTTTGTCTAAACCTTTCAGATCTGAGCTGGGAAAACAATTAGATTTAATCATGTTTCCTTAAGTTTTGAAAGAAAGAAACAAGTAAATAAAATGTTCTTCCCTGTCCTGCTCACTTTGACAAGATTTTTTTCTTTCTTCTTTCAAGGATGAATGTGGGCTGTGAGTTTATTCATCTAGGGGTTTCCTCAGGGATATGAGAGTGCTGAAGTAGGAGAATAATAGCTTAGGTGGGTGCCAAGTCCCTATCTTTGAATTCATATCTGCTCTGCTTGGCAAGTGGATGGGCTGTGGAGATGTCCACAGTGATATTTTAATTATTCCCTTTCTGTTTTGGTGTGTGTGTGTGTGTGTGTGTGTTTGTGTGTGTGTGTGTGTGTGTGTGTGTGTTTGTGTAGAGAGAGAGAGAGAGAGAGCAAGATATTCTTGCAGTGGTAAGAACTGTGATGGTGCTTTAATTCCTGTGACGACCAGCTACAGATGGCTAGAATATGGGACAAGAAGACATTTAAGGGCCAGATGATCTAAAATGGTTGTGAGCCATCAACCATCTTGATCTCTCTCCCCTTTGTTAGCTATCTAATGTCTTGACTTCTAATTTTTTTCTGTATGGTAATATTGTTGGTGAATGCCAGGTTGATTCACAACGGGACATCTTTCATCTTTCAGCCATGACTATTATCAACACATGGGCGATGTTGTGCAGTTGACCCAGTTGTGCCTACCTGTTTTTTCCTTGCAGATGAGTGGGAAAAGGAACTGGGCAGCACTTACTTTGCATCTAGCAATAGCTGCAGAAAGAGCACAAAAAATAAAATAAAACAAATAAAATGCAACATCACCGTTTTTGTACATGCTCATAACTTTGATGCCCATACAAAAAAAAGGCAGGCCTTGCATTGTGAGGCTGCATCTGCCACTTTGCTTCCTTCTGCAACTCAGAGTTTTCAATCCTCAAGATAGGAGAAAGGAGAAAAAGGTATTTTATTGCATGAATAGATGATTTAAAAACCCTGTAAATCAAGGAGGAGGGAGAGAGAAAAGAAAATGGAGAAAATATTCCGGTAAAATGAACTCAATAAGAAGTTGTGTGGTACAGTAGCCCAGTGAATGGGGTTTTTTTAATGATACCTGATTCTGCACCCCTTAATTAGCCACAGGCTGACATTCCACTCCCAGTCTATAATATTAAGGCAATAGTGAGCAAACTGCCTATACTGATAAGACTGCTGGGTCTGCAAAATATCTTTGTTTGCACCACTGGTTTTTTATTCCCTCAGGTTTGCTTCACTGCAGTGTTGTCTGAGGATTCTTGTTATTGCAACCAAAAAGCCAAGGATGAGCTCTTCTTTATTATTTATTTATTAATTATTTATTTATTAATTAATTTTATATACCGCCCCCTCTCCCAACGGGACTTGGGGCAGTGTACAGCCAAGTAAAAACAGCACAATACAAATACAATTTTTAAAATAGAATTAAAATGGATTAAATTGGTGGCTGAGCTAAAATAAAGATAAAAACTGACCAGAAAAGTTTAAAAGGTAGAACCATTAAAAACAATTTAAAACCCTACAAGTAACTCTAGGCCAGACTGGTTTGATGGAAAAGGTGGGTCTTCAACGCGCGCCGGAAGGTTTGTAGGTCGGGGATAGTCCTCATCTCCGGGGGAAACTCATTCCAGAGGGAGGGTGCTCCCACAGAGAAGGCCCGCACCCCTGGGGCCACCAGCCGGCACCGCCCAGCCGATGGCACCCCGAGGAGGCCCGCCCTGTGGGAGCGCACTGGCCGATGGGAGGCCGATGGTGGCAGTAGGCGGTCCCGTAAATTTACTTCAAGGCATAAACTATTGAAGACTAGATCAGATTATTTTAACATTATTATTATTGTTATTGTTGTTGTTTAAATTTATATCTCTATAGACAATGGCACCCATAAAGGTAAAAAAAGGTCAAGATAGCAACCATGACCTTGTAATTGAAACCACCCTCATTTCCTATGTGTGCTACACCTGAGATCCATGTAACAACAGGGTGGGGTTTTTTTCTGCATAGTTGCTGCCACAATCTTAACCTTTTTCAATGGGCAGAAAGATCAGTTGTGCAAGCAAATATAACAAATGCCATTTGAGACAAAGAAGGAAAATTCCACAATAATGTAATAACATATTATTTATTACCTGCTTGAACCAGTTTTCTCCCTGTTTGCTACCTATATGGAGGAATGTGGTGACTCACGAGGTTAGAACGCTTGGCTGACAATTGATAGGCTCATGTTGAGACACGTTGCTGCTGCAGAGTGGGGTGAGCTCCTATCACAGGCCCCAGCTCCTGCTGACCCAGCAGTTTGAAAGCAAGCGACTGTGAGTAGATTAATGGGTACCACTTCAGTAGGCAAATTCATGGAGTCATGAAAGGAGCCCTCAACTGGACATCTCCCAGGTAACAGGGATGTCACTGGCAAATCCTTTTGACATGGAAGTACTTGGGTGCTTCCTACACAGAAAAAATACCCCCTAATGGTAGGATTGGTCATGCTTCACTTGGGCTTAACATAGATTGGAAGCAGAGAGGCACCTTGTGAAAACCCAAAGGGGCAATCGAATAGGTTGGATTTGGGGAAAAAATTGATGGGCATAATAATAATAGTGATATACACGAAGGGATTTATAATAGGGAGCTATTTGGCCAGGATTTATGTTTCTGGTTCTGCCTGAGCCTGCAACCAGAATCAAAGTTGAATTAATATGCATTGCTTCACTCACAGATGCAAGATCATTCTGTGTGAGCAAGTTTGTGTATCTCCCTCCGAATGGAAAAATAAACGGGCTGCTTCAGTCTGAATGCTGAAAGGGTAGACTTGGAAAATGCACAAATTGAACGAAGAGAATTACTCTGGCTAGACACACATGTCAGTAAGAATTACAGACACAGGGGTGGCTGCAATGCTGAATGCCCGAATGAGAGATTTTTCAAGCTTAACCGAGATGAATTTCAAAGCCTTCAAAATAAACTAAATGGATCTGCCATTTGCTTTATTCAGCTATCCTGTGTGCAATGGAAAGCTTAATATATACACAATAAAAGAGACATAAATGAAACTGACTTCCTAGAAGGGTTTGAAGTTGGTGGCTTGTTCATATTTCCAAGCAAGCCCTTGAATAACAAAGTAAAATAGCACAAGGCTATTTGCTGCCCACAGTCACTGGTTTGAGATGGGCGGCTATACAAATTGAATAAATAAATGCAACCAAGTGCTTTTATTCTTAGAAAAGATGATGCACAAAAGGTCAACTTGCCAGATATCCTAATTTGTTGCTAGCTCACTGAAAATTACTTGCATCTTTGGGAAATGGCTTAAATTGGTTTAAATTTGTTGTCCATTTGCCTTCAGAGCAGTTCTGGGATAAAATCTCTTGCCTTGAAGCAGGATCTAGTTGATCATTTAGAGAGAAAAAAGTTAACATTGGAGGGTCTGGGACCATGTCTCCTAAACCTCTGGTATAATAGTATCACAAGAAATGTGGGCCTTTTGGACTAGTGTTTCTAGCTTTAGGGGGCTTTTAAAGGAGTTAATGGGTCAAGCTTATCCATTTTTACACCTTAAAAATGTTTCTAGGTCTATAAAAATGTTTCCAAATTACATTGGAAAGAGGAAAATTGATGAAGATTTAAAGAAAATGAGAGAACTTTGTCTTCTGGAGATCTTTGATTCTCACACCCTCCTTTAAAATTTTGCATTTGCTAAATGTTGTGAAAATCGGTCTGAAAATGGCAATATGGGACCAATTTGGACCTTATTGCATCTGCTGGTGCAGTGGTTAAAATGCAGCATTGCAGGCAAATTCTGCTCACAGCCTAGTGTTTGGTCCTGATGGAGACCGAGGTTGACTCAGCCTTCCATCCTTTCGAGGTCAGAAAAATGAGGACCCAGATGGTTGGGGGCAGTATGCAGATAATGCTTACATCGCAAACCTCCCAGAGATGTTGTAAAATGCTATGGTGCAGTCTATAAACCTAAATGCAATTGTTACTGCTAAATTGCTACTGTAATTTCCAGAGCTGAGAGACTCAGGTAAGGGGTACGTGTCAGTGATGGGATTCAAATTTTTTTACTACCAGTTCTGTGGGTGTGGCTTGGTGGGCGTGGCAGGGGAAGGATGCTGTAAAATCTCAGTCAGAGGTGGTATTTGCTGGTAATCCAAACTACTCAAAATTCCTGCTGCCGGTTCTCCAGAACAGGTCAGAACGTACTGAATACCACCTCTGCTGAATACCACCTCTGGTACATGTACCTCATTGCTAAAGGCAATGTCTGCTCCTAAGTTAGAACAAAAAATAAGGGGAAAATGCTTAAGCATGCACATAGTTTTTTCAATGTATGGAGACTATATCCCACTCTTGAACTACTGGGTTTTTTCCCTCTGTTCTAAAGTAACTGGAGTACTTCAAGAAAACATATTGGCAATGATGGCTTCTCTCCAATAGAAGTATATAAATATGTTACTGGTGTGTCTAAAGTAGCATTTCTCAACCTTTCCAGGTTGGTGGCCTGGCACAGGGTGGGAGGGGAAAGAGGGCATGATTTTGTGTGAGGCGCAGGGGCGGGCGTATGTGCACAGCTTCATTTGTGCGAGCAGTGGGTACACATGCCAGCCACTCACACAAGTGGGGCTGCAAGGTTCTAGTGTGAGTGGGCCCCATTGCAAATAGGCTGTGGCCCACAGGTTGGGGACCTCTAAAAAGTCTTTTCCTATCCCAAATTGAGATCTTCTATGTGTGGCTTTCAAATATTGAGACATGTTATTTGCATGTTCTACTTCTATCTTTTTACAGTGCAACAGCAGGTTCTATTTTGCTTAAGTTCTGATAAATGAACTATGTCCATTTGGTAGTTTAAGTACCTCCCTTAATGTTCCTTAGTCTAGTTCCTTACTCTGACATACCTCACTGTCATTGGACTTCTGTCTAATCATTAGCTAATAGTATTTGCCCTCTCCTTTTGTCTTACTTCTCTGTTCCTTCTCTTTGTCAGACATCTTCCAACTGCCATCAGTCAAGAAACATAGCTGACAGCTTTGCTAAAAATCCTTATTGAGATAAAATATACTCTGTCAAAAATGCTCAGGACAAAATGCACATTGTCAAGAGCTGTGATTTATTCAATACATAATATTAATCCTGCCAAGAATCTTAAACTATTCTGCTGACAGACCTCCACCTTTCCAACAGCATTGTAAAGCACTGAACGGTTGGGACTGAAAATAACTTTCTAAGAAACCTTAGAAAGTTATTTGATTGAAAAAAAATATAATTCTTGTTTAGCTTCTTGGGCTTTCCAAATTATTGTCTAGCACCGGTAGCACTAATGTCTTAGACAGGCCAGGCAGGAGAAACAAGTATTTCTCTTTGGGGATAAATTAAAAGAAAAACAAGATTGAAAAAGCAGAAAACAGAATTCTGGCAAGACAACAAAGGAATAAATGAGACCTACAGGTAGTATAACAGAATAACCAAATAACAGAGTTGGAAGGAACCTTGGAGGCTTCTGGTCCAATTCCCTGCTCAAGCAGGAAACTCTATACTATTTCAGATATTTCAGTCTCTTCTTAAAAACCTCCAGTTTCTGGAAGCAAGTCATTCCATTGATTAATTGTTTGAACCATCAGGAAATTTCTCCTTAATTCTGAGTTGGTTCTCTCCTTGATTAGTTTCCACTCATGTCCCTGATAATGGTCTTTGACTTGGAACTATAATGGAGTGTTCTGCTCACAGTCATAAGTCATAAAGTGGGTCACTCGTGTGACTGTCCCAATTTTACAGCCTTTTTTGTGGTAGTCATTAAGTGAAACCTGCAGATATTAAGTAATCACCAATTGTTAAGAGAAGTAAATGCCGGTTTCCAGCAAAATCATCGTAAAGCATGATCACATGACTACGGGATGCAGGGCCATTGCTAAGCATCCAACATGCAGTCATGTGACCGCCAAGAGGCTTGGCCATCAGAATTTCTGAACTGGGTTGTAAGTACTGCTGTAACTTTGAATGGTCGCTAAGTATAGGAAAAGAGCAGGCACAACTGAAGGTGGAGTTAAATACACCATCAATTTAGAGTCCTTGCATTGCCACAAGAGATCCAAATCCATCCCCCTGTGAATTCCATGACCCTTATCTAGCACCAATTTTGTGCTGGCGGCTAGATGACTAGACTCTTGCATATAGGTTTGAATAATTCTTCCATGCTGCAACTTTATGAATGGTCCTGATTCTTTGTACGTGACACTAAGTGACTGTGTCAAACCTAAAGTGAACCTGGCTTCAGCCATCTTGGAGGTTTCAGGGTTGCCACACAACAGAGGGAGGGGGAAAATAGTTAGATGGGGTTTTGTAGCCAAAACAGTAAAGTTTTCCCATGGGAACTAAAGACATTCTCATAGATGGCTGGCCAGGGGAGGGGTGGGGCAGAAGTAACCAAACAACCAGCCAGCAACTGGATTGTATACCATGAATTGGGAGGAAGGAAAAACTTACTTTTAATTAGATGAAAGCCGTGAGAACTTTTAGAGTCAGCTTTCACCAGTTGTGCTAATATGATGTATGCAATAAAACTGTTCTCTGAGGATCTTGCCTGCCTCAGAGTTCTGATTTCTATGGGTGCATTACTTGGAACCCTGACAGACTGGTGGTAAGTCAAGGATTACCAGTAGTTCTGGTGGGAAGAGTTGGAAGAGTTGAAAAGAAGGAAGACAGGTATCAAGAATAGCCAAAAATGAAGAAAAGAACATGACCAACATGAGGAAATTACAGAAACAGTAGTAACTTTTGCTTCAGTTATGACATTGCCACAATTATGACATTGCTTCTTCTAAGGTGAGTACTTTAATTTGAGTGTTAATTTGGAAAAAAAAATCCAGTCATATCTTGGACTGACGCATTGACTGGAGAGTATTCAATGTTTTAATATACCAGTCTACACATTTCCTGTTTAATTTACTGCAGACTCTGCTGTCTCCATTTCAGTTTGTAATAAAGTGACTACACTGCACTCATTGTAAATACCACACGGCTATTCTGTTCTAGCACACAAATCCCCAAAATAAATATTCCTCGTGTTTCCATACTGTCATTCTTCTTTTTCAATATATTTTGAAAGACATCTGATTATACCTGAATTGAACTTAAAGTTGGTTGTGGCTAAAATGGTTGAGGGTATAAAATGGCCATGCTTTTGAAAGTATTCTGCCAATTAACAAAGGAATAACAGTATCTTGACTGCTGCAATTTGGCAGTTCAAATTCTGACAGGCTCAAGGTTGACTCAGCCTTTCATCCTTCTGAGGTGGGTAAAATGAGGACTCACAATTGTTGGGGGCAAGAGGCTGACTCTGTAAACCACTTAGAGAGGACTGTAAAGTACTATAAAGTGGTATATAAGTCTAAGTGCTACTGCTATTGCTATCTTTATTAAATTAAGAGCAATAACATGTTGAAAATAACATCATTTTATGCCAGATGTATTTTCTAGAGAGGTGTGAATCAGTTAAGATCCATTTCAAGATTTGGGATTCAATATTGAAAGACAAGATTTGATTTAAACCTATTAAACATTTCCTTGTTGTCTTTAATATGAAAGTATCAGAAAGTTTTAAAATATAGCCACTTTACCTTTGGATCATCTAGCATTGAAAAAAACAACCAGGTAACCATTAGCTTTTATCAATATTTGAAATTGCAGTAATTGCTTGCATTCTTTTCCTTTAGAAGTTTTTGCTGTTATGGATTGGAAGGAAACTTTTTATCACATTTTACATCCTAGTGTTGGCTAACTTTCCAAGCACGAAATACTGAAATATACGATCTGGTACTAAATAATAGACTTCCATTCCTAGCAAAGGACATTTTTCAGAATTTGTTTTATGAGTTAAGGATCTGACTTCATCCTAAATTGTCCAACACTGAATGATTTCAACTATATTTGGGAAATACAGTTTCCTGCAGATATTTGGTGCGTGGACCCATTTGCATTACAGGTGACTTATGATTGATGTACAACCACAATTGAGCCCAACATTTCTGTTGCTAAACAAGACATTTTAAAGTTAATTTTGGCCCATTTTTGCCAAAAATGACCATTCTTGCCACAGCTGTTAAGTGAATCATTGAAGTTGTTAAGTTAATTAGGACTGCAGAAAAAACAATTACTACCAACCTGCCTTCAATCAAGGACCTGTGTACTGCATGAGTCAAAAAGAAGGCTGTGAAAATATTTACAGACCCCTCACATCCTAGACATAAATTGTTTCACCTCCTTTCCTCGAAATGATGCTATAGAGCATTGCACACCAGAACAACTAGATACTAGGACAGTTTTTTCCTGAAAGCCATCACTCTGCTAAACAAATAATTTCCTCAACACTGTTCAACTATCTACACAGTCTGCACTAACAGATAATAGATGATCAGAGTTGGAAGGGATCTTGTAGGTCATCTAGTCCACCTCCTGCTGCCCAAGCAGAAGACCCTACATCATTTCTGACAAATAACAATCCAATCTCTTCTTGAAAGTCTCAAGTGATGATGCTCCCACAACTTCCGAGGGCAAGCTGTTCCATTGCTTGATTGTTCTCACTGTCAGAAAGTTTCTCCTTATTTCCAGGTTAAGTACTATTATTCCAGGTTACTACTATTACTATTAATCTTCTCATCGCTCCTTATCGCCCATCCCCTTCTACTTGTGACTGTATGACTGTAACTTTGTATCCTTACGATTTATATTGACTGTTTCCTAGTATGATTTGATTGCTTATTGTACCCTATCACTATCATTAAGTGCTGTACTTTATGATTATTGACTCTTGACAAATGTATCTTTTCTTTTATGTATACTGAGAGCATTTGCACCAAGACAAATTCCTTGTGTGTCCAATCATACTTGGCCAATAAAGAATTCTATTCTATTCTATTTTATTCTGTTCTATTCATAACACAATTGTTCAGTGAATCTAGCTTCCCCATTGATTTTGCTTATCTGAAGGTTGCAAAAGGAAATCAAAGTATTTCTTGCAACTTTTTAAACAAACATATCACAGAGTGATTAAAGGTATGATTAGTGTTCCCCATTTTGAGACACTGTACAGGGTATTTGACTTCCCATCTAGAGCAGAGAATGAAAAACAAACCTGAACAAAAATATTTCACACATTTAAAATGCAATGTGAATTCTCAGGACTTTCCACCTCATTATTATTATTTTTAACGATAGGTCCTGCAGCTGTAATAATAAGGGCATCCCTTATTTCTTTAAACTGTTTGGGCTCCTTTTCCCACAATGAAAACAAATTGGCGGAATAAAAAATATGGAAAAGATGATGGTTTTGGTTCTATAGAAAGACATTTCCAGTCTCCTGCTGGAAGCCATGAAACATTCCCTACAGTGGAGAGAAAGAAATCTCTCTGTGTGAGTTGTAGCCTTCCCCAGAGAGATCAAACATTTCCCTGGACATTTAAAATACAAAGATACTGTGTAAGTTACTCTTTAATCCTGGTATTATGGATATATCATAAAATGTTTCCCCTTTAATCGGGGCATCTTTCTTCCCTCATAAGTTTTGAACCATTATAGAACTTGGTCTGCTTCCGGGAGTTTATCACAGAGAAGAGGGAGTCAATCTATTCTCCAAAGCACCTGAAGGCAGGATAAGAAATAACAGATGGAAGCTTATCAAAGAGAGAACCAACCTCGAATTAAGGAGAAATTTCCTGACAGTGAGAACAATCAATCAATAGAATGACTTGCCTTCAGTAGTTATGGGTGCTCCATCAATGGAGGTTTTAAGAAGAGACTAGATAACCACTTTGTCCAGAATGGTATAGAGTCTCCAGCTTGGGCAGGAGGATTTGAAGGTGTCCAACATCTCCTCGAACTCTGTTATCCTGTATTCTGCTCCTTTAACATCCCAAGACAAGTAACTGTATTGAATTCTACTGTATAGTGCAATATTAATGCAGTATCGGCTGTTTTCAATTCAATAGAATGTGAAGGATGCGTGTTTTTGTTTTATTTTTTATGTATAATGTACACTGAAGATGGCATTTAATTTCGTTGTATGAGGTGCAATGGCAATAAACTAAAATAAAATAAAATAAATTCATCTAAAACCAGGATGTGTTGCTGCTACCAGAGTTATTTGTAGGCAGATCCTGGATAGGATAGAAGGTGTGAGGAGTGGAGTAGAGTCAGACATGCCTGAGGACATAAAACCTTTTCTCTGATTATGTTCCTTCCTCTCCCTCTTTTTTTCTGATACTTCTTTCTTTTTCTCTCTCCCCTTTGAAACTCTTGCCAGCTATCTCATCTGACAGTTTCCAGAAGGTTTTTTTCACTTTCATCTAAGATCTGCTGCTTGCCCATTTGTAAATTAAAAGTTAAAGCCTCTATAAACATAGCAGTCTTTTTCACCCTGGAAAATAATTCACCTACATTTTCTCTCTAATTTGCATATCATCCCTATACAATAAACCACCATTTTTTATTACTGATAATACTAGATAAAAAATGGCTGAAGCTAAGCAAACAGATCTTACAATTCATCCGGAAGCTTCATGCTTTATATCAGGTTCTCATCCCACTATCCCAAAAATTTTGCTTTGAGAATTAATTTAAAAGTTCCTTTGCTGAACAACCAGTATAGAATATGTTCACTTTGTTTCCAAGCTTGACCCTGAAAGCAAAGAAAATGTTGCTTCTTGAATTCACAAAATCTGTGCCAATCATTCCGAACATTACAACGATTAGAAATTACAATGTGCATATATTAATTATATGTATTTTTTTAGTATACAGTTAGCATCACTTGAATGAAAGAACAATTCACTTCTGCTGGTCACTTCCAATTTTTCTTTTCCTTTTAGCTCTTTTCAGGTAATCAATAGAAACCATTTGGAAAGATAATAATCTTTAAAGCACCGAATAGAGACTTTGATTTCTCTGCTGTATACATAATGAGCAGTTGCCAAATCTTGTCAAACTATCCTTTGATAAACAGCATAGAATGACATTTTCAAAAAGATGATAAAAAAAAAGGTTTTGAAGCATTTCAAGTAGAAATTTCTGTTATACTTTATTTTCTCACCCTACCGCCAAACAGAGGTTTTTCCATAACGTTTTTTATATGAATAGTACTATATGTGCTGATAGCATTTCAGAAAATCCCTTTGCTTTTTCCCCCTCCACTTGAGTAGTTAAGGCAACAGACTAAAAGGCAGGAGACCTACTAGTCAGTGCTGGGATTCAAAAAATTTTACTACTGGTTCTGTGGGCTTGGCTTGGTGGCATGGTATGGCTTGGTGGGAGTGGCTTGGAGGGCATGATAGGAGAAAGTTACTGCAAAATCCCATTCCCTCCCCACCCTACTCACCTGCTTTCAGTTCTGTTCTCCTGTGCAGGTCAAAAAAAGAAAACCCAGCCAATTAGCTGGGACTCGGGAGGCAGAGAATAGATGGAGGTGGGCCCAGCCAGAGGTGGTATTTGCTGGTTCTCTGAATGGCTCAAAATTTCCACTACCGGTTCTCCAGAACTGATCAGAACCTGCTGAATACCACCTCTGGTTCTAGTCCCACCTTAGCCATGAAAGCCAGTTTGGATGACTTTGGAACTGTCAGTCTCTCTCAGACCAGCTCACACCCCAGGATTGTTGTCCCAAAGGTGCTTTTTCAAGAGGCAATTGGACTTCTTATCCAAGAAGCTTCTTCAGAGCTTCAAAGAAAAACCAGAAAGTCCAGTTGCATCTTGAAAAAGCACCTTTGAAACAACCATGTCCTAAATGACTAAGAATCTCCATAGACTCTCAGAGTTGTTTATTTATTTATTTTGTTTGTCAATTGCTTACAAGATAATAGGTATAAGTAAAAACATAGTTATGAATACATGGATACATATAAGAAAAATAAAAAAATAAAAGAAATAATAGGACAGGAATAGTAGGCACTCTGTTGCTGAAGTCGTATTTCCTGCAATCAAGTTTGGTGCGATTAACCTTGAGTTTGTATCTATTGTTTACTCTTGTATTGTTATGGTTGAAGCTAAAGTATTCATTGACAGGTAGGACATTGCAATGTATGATTTTATATACTATACTTAGATCGAACCGAAGGCGGCATAGTTCTAGGTTTTCTAGGTCTAGAACTTCAAGTCTAGTGGCATAAGGTTTTCTGCAACGAGTAGAGGAGCGGAGAACTCTTCTTGTGAAATATTTCTGGACTTTCTCAACTGTGTTAATATCAGATACGTAATGTGGGTTCCAGACTGATGAGCTGTATTCGAGTATTGGTTTAGCAAATGTTTTGTATGCTCTAGTTATTAGTGTAATATTACCAGAGAAAAAGCTACATAAGTTTAGGTTAACAACTCTTAATGCCTTTTTGGCTATGTAGTTACAGTGGGCTCTAGCACTTAGATCATTAGAGATGAGTACTCCTTGAGAGAGTTTGGATCATCAACAAGGTCTTGACTATTCAGCCTGTATTTTATTTTCTGATTTTTTTGCCAATATGTAAGGCAGAGCATTTATTTGTTGATTTGAAGTTGCCAAATGTTTGACCATTCTGATACATAGCCAAGGTCTTTTTGAAGGGTAGCAGTATTGTCTATGGTGTTGAATAGCTTTACATCATTAGCGAAGAGAACGCAGTTGCTCTTAATATGATCACAGAGATCATTTATGTAGAGTATGAAAAGAGTTGGTCCTAGAACACTGCCTTGGTGGACACCACTGTTGATAGGTACAGAATTTGATAGGATGCTCCCAATTTTGACCATTTGTTATCTATTTGATAGGAATGCCTCTATCCAGTTATACAGTTGTCCAGAGATACCATAAGATTTTAGTTTTAGGAGTAGTTTGTCATGTACCACTGAATCAAAGGCTTTACAGAAGTTTATGTAGATTGCGTCTATTGCTTTTCCCTGATCGAGTTGTGTATGTTTCTGCAGTGTAAGAGTTGCAGATTACAGGATAGTTTTTTTCTGGAACCAAATTGTTTATTAGAGAGTAGGTTGTTTGTCTCTATGTGGAGGATGATGGATTGGTTAATAATTGATTCCATGACTTTACAGGTGACGCAGCATAAAGAGATTGGTCTGTAATTTTCAACTAGGCTGGGGTCTCCCTTTTTGAAGATGGGGATGACCGTGGCTTGTGACCATAGTTTTGGCAAATAGCTGGTCCTGAAAGATTTATCAAAGGTTATGCTTAGAGGTTCGGCTATGACAGTGGATAGCTTTTTTAAGAAGTAGACACATATTCCGTCCGGTCCAATAGATAGAGATAGTTTTAGATTGTGTAGTGCTTTTTCAACATTGTCTTCTATAAAATCGATATGTATTAGATCATTGTAGTTGTCTGGGCATGATCCATTGCTGTTTACAAACACTGAGCCAAAGAATGTGTTAAAGAGGTTGGCTTTAAAGGTGTCATCATTGCAGTCTTTACCATTAGGTCCTTTCAGGGGTGGGATGGACCTTGAGTCTTTTAGTTTGTTGTTTGCAAAATTGTAGAAAGCATGGGTGGAATTGGTGCGTAGAAGGTTTTCTTCTTGTTTAATGTGATAATTGGTGCATTCAGTCTTTATCTGGTGGCATAATTTTTTGTATCGGGTTTTGAAGTTGGCAATGTGACCAGATTTGTTTTTCCACCAAAGTGATTTCTTTTTGGATTGAAGCTTCCTTATTGTTATGGGTAATTTGTTTTTTTCTGGTTTTGGGAGTTGTTATTGGTACATATAGTTTGATGACTCTTTTGACTTCAAGTAAAAATACGTTGTAATGGTCTTCTACAGTATTGCATCCAGTGAATAGAAATTGCCAATCAAGGGATGAGAGATCGTTGTTTATAAGATCATAGTTGCCTTTTTTGAAGTTATAATTGGGGATTCCGTCATTGTGATGATTTTTGTGTTGTAAGGAAAATAGGAAGAGGAAGATATGTTGGATATGTTCATTTCCTTGAGTTATTTGTACAAAATAATAAAGGCAGACTATAAATAGATAAATAAAAATTAAAGAAATAAAAGATCTGGTATTATAATGTTTTGCTTAAATGACAATAGGTAACAAGTCTGTGATTTCAACCTCTTTATTCAGCTTGAATATTTTCCAACTCTGGTTTGTGATAACGTTCATTTTCTTGAATTCATTAGGATTTCATCTACAAAGCTATTTATTTAGCGACCATTCGAAGTTACACACAGCACTGAAAAAAGTGATTTATGAACAGTTTATGACTGTTGGGCACTTGGTAAACAAAAATTACAAACTGCTTTTAACAAATTCCAGTTGACCAGTCTCTTGCTAAACAAATATACCTTAATTAGGCAGTTCATTAATAATATAGTATATTTAAAAGGAAAGAAGTGCTTCTGCATAAAAACTTTTAGACAGAGAAATAGATGATAGATTACATAGATGATAGATAGTTCATAGACAAAGATAGATAATAGAGAGATGTGTGTGTGTGAGACAGACACACACACACACACAGAGAGAGAGAGGATATACAGATAGACAGAGACAGCTAGACAGCTAGATAAATAGATCTCCAGAGACAGATAGATCTCCAGGTTTTTTAGAATCAATTAACTGAAGAATAGACTGTAAGAGATGCAATTAACTGAATTTCTCATCTTCCTAATTCTTCTCCTAATGGATGTATTTTTGTATTCACCTTTTCTAGTGTATGCATTTTTTGAAAGCAAAGTTTCTGTAGAAAAATGTCATTTTGCACATGCTCCGTACACTGTACTTTTTACATAATTTATATTTTTTGGAGCATCCTTACTAAATTTTAGAAGCACACTGAAAGAGCAAAATGTAGCAGTTATTCTGAATTTTCCCATTAAGGCAGTGGTTCTGAGAACAGCAAGCTTCTCTAAACATTCAGAATTTCCAGTCCAACTCCAAGAAACACATTACATTTTCCAAACATTACAGTAAATTCAGAGAACACAGGGAACCCAATGGAAACATTGGCCCAATATTTACATGACATTTTTTCTCATTATTCAATCTTCAATGCTGAATTCCATCATGTGGCTAATACCACATCATGAAGGTCATCTTTCAAAAATGATGAAGTATTTCTAATGTTTACTAAGAATGTGTTAATATTTACGTTATCACACCAGAACATTAATGACAACAACAGAAAAAAAAATACAGCTTTGGCACGAACAGTTCCCAAACAGTTCGGAAGAAATACTTGGGCTCTCCAGAAGTACAACCTCTCTGTTATTCATTAAAACAGACCATGATTTTTCCATGCTTATGTTCAAGCTTGAAGAAAGATGCTGCTGCTTAAACACTCCAAGTTAATTAAGGAGTCCATTGTAGTTAATGTAACTTTGTTCTGAATAAAGGTGATATATATGAATGAATGAATGAATGAATGAATGAATGAATGAATGAATGAATTTTCTGAACTGTTTCTAAGAATGGATTCGGGTTTGGTTAATTTAGGGGAAAGGATTTGGGTTTGGCTAGTCTAGAGAAAAAGAAGGACTAGGGTGGACATGATAGCAGTATTCCAGTATTTGAGGGTGCCCCACAAAGAGGAGGGGATCAAATTATTTTCTGAAGCACCAAAGTGCAGGACAAGAAACAATGGCTAGAAACTAATCAAGGAGAGAAGCAACATGGAATTAAGGAGAAACTTCCTAACAGTGAGGACAATTAACCAGTGGAACAGCTTTGCCTTCAGAAGTTGTGGGTGCTTCATCACTGGAGGTTTTTAGAAGAGACTGGGCAGTTACTTGTCTGAAATGGTACAGGGTCTCCTATACCATTTAGAGTTGGACTCAAAGGCCTCCAAGCTCCCTTCCATCTCTATTCTGATTGAATGTACAGCCCCTAATAAGAAGAATTGAACACGAAAAGGTTTATCAAAAATTGTCTAACCACTATTCCCAAAATAATGCTGCTACATTGAAAAACTGATCTCAGTAAACTTCAATTCTGCCTGTAGCCACTTAATCTGATTAACGAGTCTATTGACTGACTATTTTATCCTATACATTAAATCATAAATAATGGACATAACATAATAAAATGGGAAGGATTCACACAGCAGGTAAATCCATAAAACCCTAGTTGGGATAAAATATATTTAAGATTAGCCAAGTTATATAATTGTACATTTTAGCTATTCTAGTTAATATATTGTATGATCTTAAGTAAAAGAAGGGATCACTAAAGGACACCCATCATAGCTTCCTAGGCACTATCTGATAAAGTGATATTTCCTGCCCTTAGAAATTCCTTCAAGCCTCCTTGGATTTTTCTGGGTTGGAGGAAATTGGCACTCCAAATGAATTTTCATTCTAGCTTGGAAGATGTTTATAACTTATTCATTTTATATAATGTGAGAGATTGTGGAAAGGTTGATAAGGAATGAAAAGATAGCAGTAGCCAGTCCTTTGACAGCTTATCACATCAACAAAGACTCAGCTTGGGTTGGAAGAAAGTATGTCAACATATTCAGAGAAACTCTACCTTAATGAACTCATTATGAATGAGATGGGGAAATAGGATTTTACAGTTTGCAAAATTCTGCATTTACGCCCAAACTGGTATTAAAGAACTTTTATGGAAATCTCATTCCCTTGTTCATGCCCAAATGAAGAGATATTCCTGCCTAGTCACATTTATGTCAGGCAAATAAATTCTTGATTTTTACCTGTATTATTTCTCTGCAACTACTGTGTCTTCCATAAATAACTCAGTAGTTTCTGTTCCCCTTTTGCTAAATGCTCAATCATTCTTGAGCATTTAGCCATTCCAATCTTTCAGAGACTTGACCATGTTTATCAAAAGAGGGAATCTTGTTTTTTTATACTCTTTCTAGGCAATTTGCTAAAATGAGACCCTTTTATTCCCTATTACCTCTCAAGCCAAAATGTAGTCTCTCTCCTTACATATAAAACTCAGATTTACAAATAAAGTACAGATACACTTGAGCTCCATTACTTTCCCACTAAGTCAATCGTCCAACATGTTTCTGAATATTATTTGTTCTCAAAATAAGAATACATGAGTATTGCATCAATATTAGCATTAATATCCCACCACTACTGCACAAAATGCAGCTAATCGAGCTTTTCACATGAAATTAAAGTTAGCCTCAAACATGGTTACCATTTGCCATGGACAATTACTACCACAATTTCCCAATGAGGGTTGATGTTATCCCAAGACACTGTTCTTTATTTTTTTTTCCTCCTCAGGACTCATTTCCACTTTTAACAATTATGGAGGATTCCCCAAAGAGCTCTTGCTTGTGTGGATTATATTTATTAACATGTACCATATTAAAAATCAAAATTGGTGCATTGCACCATTACCATTTCTCACAATTGTTTGATGGGATTTTAATAGTTTATTGTTCTTCAATATAAGCTGAACAATATTTTTGATTTCAGAGACACCTGAGGTGTTCTTGGCCACACTTTTAAGAAACACTGTTCTAAGAGTTTCAGCTCTTCACTTGAAAAAAAAAGGACTATAACTCAGAATAAATCTCTATATATACTTTATATCCTATATTCATCTTCCGAGCAACCCATATTCAACCCATCTTCTGATCAACAAGCTCACAAGCCCTCTACTTCAACCAAGCCAAACTCACTGGCACCTTGACTTAAAATGCCCATGCTTTTTGACACATTGAGTATATTTGTGCAATGACCTTAACTTCTCTTCTGCAAAGGTTATTTTATTTTATCCAATTTGACTTGATGTGGCACAGTGTGAGAGTTAGCAATAGTTGGCCTTCTTTTCAAAAAGAAAGACAGCTGGAACTCTTTCTTTTTCTTCAGTGCATATCATGAGGTAAGTTAAAAATAGCAGTTAAACTATATAAATCACTATGAATGAACTTAACAATAAATGAGGCATGCTTAGTAACTGAAAGACCCGTCTCTGAATCACAGAGTTCTGAGGAAAAGGAGAGGGAGAGGGAGAGAGAAATCTCCAGCCGTGTTTATCACAATGGATAACATGATCAGCATGCTCAGAGAAGACTGGATGGAAATGGCTGTAGTCAAATTGTAGGGAAATCAAAAGGGATCTAGCCAGCCTGATATCTTTTGGGATACTTGGTTTATCTACTGGTTACAGAAAATTACAATAGAAGGAGTCATTCTTCGATTGCAATTGAAGGGAGTTAAGAGACTTCATATTTGCACAGTCCTACATTTTCTCTTAAAATTCAAGGACTAGATAATGTAATTACAGGATCATTCACCTGTATCAGCCCTTAGAAATAGCATGAGCCATGACTAGTAATACTACCTCTATTGTAAGGTTACAGTAAAAGAATCTTGCAAGTCTGAAAGCATTTCTCCCCTTCCTTACTTTTACTATCCAAAAAACTAGCCACCCGCTCTTCTTTTCCTCCACTGAGTTATTGTCAACTCGTAAATCATTCCTTTTGCGTGACGGTTATTGAGGCTATGCCTCTTACTCCACTCTCCCAAGGTCATTCTCACTAGGAAGAAGACCAAGTGATCAGAACCACCAAATGATTGCTATGGTTATTGTTTCTCTTGATTGCTGCAGTAAGGTTGGTATTTTGAGAAGGCAGATGAAAAAGCCAGCAATGAAGTTTCAAGAGGATTAGAGGGACCCTTTTTGCAAATAGCTATAGCAACGATCATGATTGACAGCTGCTACTGTCATCTTTTTTTTTAATGGGGTGGAGTCTGGGCAACTGAATGGAGCTAGCAAAGTGTATAATGGCCAGATGCTCTTCCTGTCACCAATGCGGAGTTTTGTTCAGCAGATATATTCTCATTGTGCTGAGAGAGACATATCTGCTTCTACCTAGGATCGAACTCACAGCCTCCTGATTGTGAGGCAAGATCTCTACCTCCAGGCCACTGTACCACTCCTACAGCTGCTACTGTCATGTAACCACATAAAGATATATTGGAATTGTTAGGCCCCAGGTGGGATATCCAGTACCTCTTGAAGATCCAAGTTATAGAGGTCTGGTCCACCTCTGTCAACACAAATTGTTTCCCTTTATGAGCTTATCCTTCGTGAAGAGTCATAATGAACTCTAAAATATGGGTTTGTTCCTTTTTCAGTTATCTTGGACAAGCAAAGACTTTGGTTGGGACTTTGTTGTCTGACCTATTTATATGTAAAATTAATGAGAGCTGCAGAAATGATAAATAGAATATATCTGATAAGGCGACAACCTAGGAAAACTAGCAATAAATAGCAATGCTATTTTTTACTTCCTAAAAGCCTAGTAGTCATTGCTCTCCAGATGGATTGCTTGTCTTGAATTGATGTGTAATGTTGAAGGACTTTGCATCCATATGAGCAAGTAAGAAAAACACTGAAGAATTATCATGTTCCCCAAAGGGTCTCTGACACAAATACCAGGCACAACAACATTTTATCTATTAGGAACATTCTGCACTTTTGAGACACTTCAAAAGGGGAAAGAATTAAATTAAGTTGCTCTTAGTAATGGATGATTTGAGAGAAAGTGTACTTTATGGGCCTACATTAAAATAAACTCTGGTTAGAACATCTGGAACATGATGAGGGAGAAAATGCTCATATGGGTGAAGATTTTGCCCTTGTTGATAAGTTTAAAAGTTTGGTAAAGGAAAATACTTCAGTGGTAAAAAGAGAGAGATTTGTGGACTGAAACTGTTAATCTTTTAAGGAGCAAGATAATCTTGTTTGAGTCTGTAATTGGCCTTACAGTAATCTGGGTGCACAGCGGAGGTGGTATTCATCAGTTTCTGACCAATTCTGGAGAACTGGTAGTGGAAATTTTGAGTAGTTTGGAGAACCGGCAAATACCACCTTTGACTGGCCCTGCCCCATCTATTCTCTGCCTCCTGAGTCCCAGATGATCGGCTGGCTCTTCTTTTGTTGCCCTGCACAGGAGGACGGAGCTGGAAAGCAGGTTAGTGGGGTGGGGAAGGAATGGAGATATTACAGTATCCTTTCCCTGCTATGCCCATCAAGCCACACCCACCAAGCCAAACCATGCCCACCAAGCCACGCCCACAGAACCGGTAGCAAAAAAAAATTGAATCCCACTACTGGTGTACAGTCAAAACTTCTTCCGTGTTGTTACCATTTTTCTGAATAAATATGCTAGATCCATGATGGCGAACCTATGGCATGCGTGCCAGAAGTGGCACACAGAGCCATCTCTGCCAGCATGTGAGCCGTCACCTCAGATCAGAACCACTGCACATGCCTGCGCACCTCCCGCTAGCCAGCTGATTGTCAGGTATCTGCCATGTATGCATGAGGGGTGGGGCGCATGCAGGAGACGGGTGCATGCGCAGAGGCTTGCGGGCATGCGCAGGGGGATGGGGGTCACACACACATTGCATTATGGGTACAGGCACACATGTGCCCTTTTGGCATGCGATGACAAGAAGGTTAGTCATTACTGTGGTAGAGTCTGAAATTCACCTACACAGTTTTAAATAAGGATCCCCAACATTAATATATGCTGTAATACTAAGTATTTTTTTCATACAATATCTTCACATGATTAGTTACTTACTATTTTTTTCATACAATATCTTCACGCAGATTAGTTACTTACTATTTATTCATTTATTGATTAAATGTACATGTGATGCCTTTCCTACTGTCAGGTGACTCTGGGTGGCTCATAGCATCATAAAGACAAAATTGCAGAATGTCAAAATATTAAGACATTAAAACATTAAAAATTCATCCCCCCAAAAAATTAGATAAGAACCACTATACAGACAGAGTGGAGATGGGATATTCTTAGTCCACTAATCGCCCAGAGTCACTCTGGATAATGAGGCAGGCAGCATATCTATTTAATAAATAAATAAATCACCTCCACCTCCAGAATTTCCAACTTTAGTGGTACCCATGTCAGAGGAAGCACTCTCTGCTAATAGTAAGGACTGTAGTCGGCGCATTTTGTCCATTATATCTCAAATAAAAGCAAAACTCAGTTTTTATTCCAAGCCTGCTCACAATAGCTTTGGCAAGCTAGGATTCTAATCTTGAGGCCATCTTGCAATACAGTTGCCCGCATCCCACCTGCTAAGGAGCCTCCAGTTATTGACATATTTAAATGAGGGGTCTTTGGTACTCTCTGAGCTTGTTGTTTTCTTGCAAACATTTCATTATCCAAACTAGATCATGCCATCAGTGCTAGTCCCGGTGCTGGCACTAGCACTGATGATATTGTCTAGTTTGGGGTAATAAAATCCCTGCACGAAAACAACCAAACTCAGAGAACACAAAAGATCTCTCATTTCAACCCTGAGCTACAAATATTCTCCTTTATTGAGACACTTAAATGCTGTGAGGATGTAGAACAATGCAAGTGTGGGTGTTGTTGCTGTTGTTAGTCGCAAAGTTATTGCAACCTATTTCAACCCCATGGAGAACGTTCCTCTAGGCCAGTGGTGGCTAACCTTTTTGGGCTCCTGTGCCAAAAATTGGGTGCAGGCTTGCATGCACGTGCTTGTGTGCCAGCACCCAGAAGGCAATGCATGCACCCCCAAGCTCCCTGCACATGCACCTGCAATTCCCCCCGCCATCCCCTTACCTGCACTGCACTTCCCAGCTGATTTTCAGCCCTTTTGAGGCCTTTTTCGGAAATTTTCGGTATTTCTGGAAATACAGGAAGTGACGAAATGGGCCTATTTTTTATCCTGCAAAGCCTGCAGAAGTTTTCCTCAAGCCTCTGGGAGGTCGAAAAAGGCCTCAAACGGGCCGAAAATCAGCTGTGAGGCATGCGCATGCGAAGTGAGGTAAGTTTGCCTGTGGCTCGCGTGCCAGCACAAATCGCAAAGTCACACGTGTTCCATAGGTTTGCCATCATGGCTCTAGGCCTTCCTGTCCTCTACCATCCCCCAGAGTCCATTTAAGCTCATGGTGACTGCTTCAGTGACTCCATCCATCCACCTCATTCTCTGTCGTCCCCTTCCATTGCCCTCAATCTTTCCTAGCATTAGGCTCTTCTCCAGGGAGTCCTTCCTTCTCATTAGGTAGCCAAAGTATCTGAGTTTTATCTCCAGCATCTGGCCTTCTATTTTTTTTTTTAACAATAGATTTTTATTGTTTTCCACTAGTACAAATCTTAGTTTAATTTTTCAACAGCTTTTGCATCAATATATAATATTATCTTACATTTCCATCATCTATTTGTACATATCATTAATACATATTACCTTTATTTACAATTATTATTATTATTCATCTTTAACATTTTTGTCTACCTATTTACATATTGTGTCTCACTCTCTTGAGAATTCTCTTATAGTCATCTTTTCAAATTCTTATTTCTCTTTTCTAGCCACATCTCCCATCTATGCCAAACTGATTAGTATTCAGATTCTTCTTTTTCTCTTATTTTTAGTGTGAGCATATCCATTTCAGCACAGCCTGCTATTTTTTGTAAAATTAATTCTTCTGTTGGGACCATATGTTCTTTCCATACTTGCACATAGGCTATCTGGCCTTCTACGGAGAAGTCAGGGTTGATCTCCTCTAGGACTGATCGTCTTGATTGCCTTGCAGTCCAGGGGACTCGCAGGAGTCTTCTCCAACACCATAGTTCAGAGGCCTCAATTCTTTAGTGCTCAGCCTTCCTTATGATCCAACTTTCTTTCTTTCTTTTTTTTGTTAAGAATTTTTATTTTTATACAAACATACACAAATGAAACATAAAACATAAAACCACCTTCCAGTTTTTATATATATATATATATATAAATATATTATATATATATATATATATATAAATATAATATATATATATAAATATATTATATTATTATATATATATATTCGTAGATTTTCACGGGTACAGGTATGCAGGTCTTGGTGTGTTCAGGTCTTTTCCCGTGTAAGATTGAGACTATCTGGGCAATGTTTCGATGAGATCTCACTCACCATCTTCAGGCTGGTGCTTTCGGCTTTGTGCTTGTGCGAGCAAAGCCATAAAGCCGAAAGCACCAGCCTGAAGATGGCGAGTGAGATCTCATCGAAACGTTGCCCAGATAGTCTCAATCTTACACGGGAAAAGACCTGAACACACCAAGACCTGCATATAGATAGATAGATAGATAGATAGATAGATAGATAGATAGAAGTAGATGTAGATATAGGTATATTATCATTGTTAATCTTTTATTTGACTGTAACTATTATTCCATCATTTTATGCAAGATATTCAACATTTTAGATTAATTTATATTATAACATTCCTTACCTCATCATAAATCCATCCAATAATAATACATCGTTTTGTTGTATTCTCTATAATTCTATTATCCTTATATAATATGAAGCTGTGTGGGGTTGGATGGGGTGAAACAGTCTTCAGCTCAACCCGGCCAAAACTGAGTGGCCGTGTTTCCGGAGCCCCGATACAGCCAGCTAACTCCATCACTGGCCATGGGGAGGGGAGGGAAATTCTTGCCCCCATGGAGGGGGCGCACAATCTGGGTGTCCTCCTGGATGTACAGCTGTCATTAGAAGATCATATAGTGGCCGTCGCCAGGGGGGCTTTTTGTCAGGTCCGTAGGATCTACCAGTTGCGGCTCTTTCTGGATTGGGATGCGCTCCACACGGTCACATCTGCCCTCGTCATCTCCCGCCTAGACTATTGCAATGCTCTCTACATGGGGCTCCCCTTGAAGAGCATCCAGAGGCTTCAACTGGTGCAGAATGCGGTCACGCGGGTAGTTTTGAGGGCTTCTCGGAGCTCCCATGTTACACCACTTTTGCGCAAGCTGCATTGGCTTCCGATGGCGTTAGTGGTCATCTTTAAAGCACTCCATGGCTTGGGACCTGGGTATTTACGGGACTGCCTTCTGCCACCATCGGCCTCCCATCGGCCAGTGCGCTCCCATAGGGCGGGCCTCCTTGTGGTGCTGTCGGCTGGACGATGCCGGCTGGCAGCCCCGAGGGTACGGGCCTTCTCTGTGGGAGCACCCTCCCTCTGGAATGAACTACCCCCAGAGATGAGGACTATCCCTGATCTATTAACCTCTGGCGCGTGCTGAAAACCCACTTATTCCATCAAGCCAGTCTGGCCTAGAGTTACTTTTAGGGTTTTTAATTGATTTTAAATGGTTTTTAGCTCTGTTTTTAGCTTTCAATTCCTTTGATTGGTTTTATTCTTCAGCCACTTATTTAATCTTTTTAATTCCATTTTAAATATTGTATTATATACTATGTTTTTATTTGGCTGTACACCGCCCCGAGTCCCGTTGGGAGAGGGAGGCGGTATATAAAATTGTAAAATAATAATAATAATAATAATAATAATAATAATAATAATAATAATAATAATATAAAATCATCTAAAATATTTCATTTCCATATTTTTTTATCTAACCATTGGTAAAATAAATCCCATATCCTGTAATATTATTTGTCTTCTTGTTCTCTAATTTCAAATGTCTTTATGGTCCAGCTTTCTTACATTGCACTTGGGAAAACCATAGCCTTGACTATATGCACTTTTGTTGGCAGGTTGATGTCTTTGGTTTTGTTGTTGTTGCTGCTGAGGAAATATTAAAATATGGATGTGTTTCGTTGATGAAATAACTGCAGCTTCATATATGCGAAGACCCCATCTTTGTCTTACATTTAGTAGAAGGCTACTATTGTTCTCCTATACAAGAAAAGGGTTAGCAGGAATGAGTGAAAATGTAGAGAGTGGAATTCTGATTCAAGAATACAAGATGTTTAGAAAAAAAACAGAATTTGGGATGTTGCAGAATGGTTTCATGCCTGGTAGGTGATTTCCAGATATTTGATCTTGGCAAGTCACTGAAAAATAAATGAATAGAAGAAAGAAATTTATCAAATGTTGATTAAGAAAACATGTTATAAAATGAATAAGCTTCAATTGCAAGTAGATTGCTGAATGTGATAAGAGAATAAATGGAATGCTTAATGAATGGTTCAACACTGAACAAGGCATAAGACAAAGATATATGATGTTCCTTTAAATGATTAATATAATGTGAACAAATGTACAAAGAAGGCTCATGGCAATGTTTCAGAAATGTTGGCGAGAGACAGCAATATACATGCATTTTTTGTACTCAGATCATGTTATGTCATTGGCAAGGAACTTGAATTATTTGTAAATGTTAAATAGACTGGAAGATGCAACAAGTATATAGCCGAAAATAATATATCATAGTCAAGATAGTTTTGTTTGACAGGAAAAATGGACTGAAAGATTGCAAGTTATACATCAATAGCAAAAAACAAAAACAAAAGAACCCTAGCACTAGTAGATGAAATTATGTAGTTTTGGAAAAATGTTACTAAAGATGGAGACATTGCTGGAAATTTTGAAGACATGGTTGTCAAGGAAAGAGTGTTTATTGAAAAAAGAAATAATAGAGTATATATCTACTTTCTTACATGACAGTCAAGTTGGCTAAATCAGAATAAACATAGCAAGAGATTGGATGCTGGGTCATTGAGGTACTGAAGATAAGTATGTTGTAAAAAGAATAGGGTCATGAATAAAGGGTGCTGAAAGAAAATATATTGAAGATAAAAATGGGTGACCAGTACAAAAAAAATATGTTGAGATTTGGTATAGAGAGAGAATTAATAGGGATTAGATAACCAAACAAATACATGAAGGGTGAATTAAAAGATTGAGAAGAAAGAAAAGACCAAAAGAAGTCGTGTTTGGATGAGATCCACAAAAATAAGGTACCACAGTTGTAAAAACAATTGCTCCAGCTGGCATATATTAGCTAAACTGTCTCCCCAAATACAGAATCACAACGCACGTAATAGCTACCTTTTCAGTTTTAAGAAGAAACAGCAAACAAAACAGATCAGCAACAAATAGCAAAAAGTAAATCTTGGTGTGGGTGCAGACGTTTCACTTCTCATCCAAGAAGCTTCATTGGTTTTGGCAGGGGGTGATCGTTAGTAGGTGTGCTAATGACCAGATGACTACACTGAAATATGTTCCTTCCAACTCCTCTCCAATCCTGTCAGAACTAATCCTTCCATTATCCCCACCATTCTGCCAGAAATGATGAAGCCTTTTGGATGAGAAACAAAACATCTTCCTCAAGAAAAAAAAAAAGCCACCAGTCCAGTTGCCTTTTGAAAAAAACACCTTTGAGATAAAAGAGAATAGATCGATTGGGTGCCCCAGCTTTACAAGGTAGGACTCCCTGCAGCCTCCTGAGAGCCAAAATGGTGCGTGTGAGAACTCCTGGAAGGGGCAGGGGCGGATGGGTCAGGCCAGTCAGAGGTGGTATTTGCTGGTTCTCTAAATTGGACAAAATTTCCGTTACTGGTCCACCAGAACCTGTTGGAACTGGCTAAATGCCACCTCTGAAACAGACCTTATCAGTCCTTGGATAGTTGCCATGATGAGAGCTTCCAGTCGCAATGCTGTAAAAGGAAGTACTTGGCACGGAGTCTCTGTGACACACAAACTCAGATAAGCAAATTTTCACAATATTTAAGCAAGCTAATTGTCTCTGGCAAACACTCTCTCCTTTCTCTCCTCTTTAATCTCTATAGGAAGGGTCATTCAGTGTCCATTTTCCTCTGAATTGACTCCTGTTCCTTAGTTATTCCCTTCTCCTGACAGCTCTGCACATGAGTGCATCTGGAACAAGCTCCAGCTGTTCTTCTTCCCCACTTATCTCCCCAAAGGCAGCTGATAAATGTTGGACAGCCCTGGCTCCCTCTCTGCCTCCAACGCAAAGCACCCATCAGAGCCTTCCCCAGACTCCAGGACTGACCCAAGTTCTTCCCCAAGTTCCTCACTGTCCGAGTCTGCTGCCAGCACTGCTGGCAGCTGGTTGGCCACAATAGTAGCTTTAGAACAAACAAAACAAAGAAAAAAGAAAGAAAGGAGTCCCTGTGGATTTTACTCCACTAGTCATGGCTGACTAGAGGCAACGAAACAAGGTACTAATATATGATTAATATCTGGATATTATTACAAGATATGATGGTGACTGCTACTTTGGATCAATTTTAAAAGTGGTTTGATAACTTCATGCAGAACACACCTCTTGAAGGCTATCGGTCTTGGGAATTATTATGTGGCTTCAAATGCCAATTACTAGTGAACAGTGCAGGGAGATGTCTCTAACTCCCATTTGCAACCTTCTGGTTAGCCTGTGTGAGAAATAAAAAAAATGGATCAGGATAGACCTTGACCTGATCCACCAGGAATGTTTCTTTGCATTCATATTTTTATGTTTTGATAAATGGTTTGAAAATGAGTTCAAAATAATTCTTAGCAGCACTACAGAATTTTTATTTTTTTAAAAAAAGCTATCCAGACTTCAGGTAAAATCTGTGCTTTCATTATTACTTTGTATTTCTTTCCGGTCTTTGGAAACTACTTCCCAGAATTTTGTATAATTATTTTATAAACATGGCAATCTTAATTCTTGCCATTGGTTTTTATAGTAATCTTGTTTGCACCTCTTTAACAGTGCCTGATATTTCCGGCATTTATCTCTCACTGCCTGAACCCTGTCAAATGATTTATCCTTCTTAATTTGACTGATTAGCCTAGCCAAGGTTCTTTCTTTCATGCCTACATTTGTGGTTAGACCACAAACTTCTGTTTCCAGACATTTTCCCTTGCCATGGTTTATACACCAGAGGTTTGGGATCACCAACCACTTTCTCATACATGATATGTGCATTTTCTGGTTTTGAATAAGTGTAATCCTCTTTTGTAGCATTGTTGGTCTGTGGGGTCCTTGGTGCTCTCTGACCTCAGTGTCAGCATTCTGAATAATACACCCACTGAAAGCAGAACTCAGAGGCAGGTAGATTCTTCAAAGAACATGTTTATTGGATACATCATATCGGCACAGCTGGTGAAAATCAACTCTAAAAGTTCCTGTGGTTTTCACCTAATTAAAAGAACCAAATTTCTCCCTCCCAGTTGTCATTGGTCACATTGTTCAATGGAACTAGCTGGCTTAGTGGTGAAATGCTACTGGTTCAACCTGGTTCATCTGAACCAGTAATAAAAAAAAAACCTCCAACAAACAGCTGAGAAGAGAAAGAAAAGAAAAGCACAAGATTTGCCCTCTCACCTGTCCCTGCACTTTTCTGTTCTTTATCCTCTTAGCTGATTGGTGTGGCAGAGCCTCAGATGGTGTTCGGAAAGCTGCGTGTGCATGTTAGGTGCATGTACGCATGAAGTGCGCAATCATTGAACCAGTTGGGAAACTGGTAGAATCCCACCACTGAGCTGGCAGGCTGTTTGGTCACTGCTCTCTCCCTCTCACAGCCACCTGTTAATATAACCTTGGTTCCCTCAGGAAAACTTTTTGTTTTGATGGTTAGATGGTCTATCTACTTCCCCCTTCCCTTCCCCTTCTCAGACAACTATGGGGCAGAAAAAAGATGGCTTCATCTAGGTTCGCTTCAAAGTTGACACTTAGTTTGTTTTCTTGCGGACATCTCATTACCAAACTAGGTAACATCATCACTGCAGATAATGTTGAACCTAAAACTTTGGCCAAGAGGGGTGCCATTTTAGTTGTTTCTGATTTTTTTAATAATGTCTTCCATGTTATGGTTCCACCATGTTACATTATTTTTACATGTTCAGATTAACTCAAGCCAAGTGGAAAACGATCACTTCTTAGTCCATCTATAATATCAAAACGCTGTACTGATGGGATCTATGAGGGCAAAATGAATATATAATAAACAATGACTTTCCCTCTATGGTTGACTGATGTAGAGCATCCCTCAGATTGTCACAAGAAGAGTTGAGGGTATTGTTGGATGTAAAAATCTGTGGTTTTGGCTTGACTTCCTCCCTCTCTGTAATCTTCTATTATTTTAGTCTTTGGTTCTAATCCTAGCTGAAGATAGCTTCTTCTCCTCAGGACCATTTTAAATGTTTAAATAATAACAGTGCCAGCCCTCTTACTTGTTATGTTCTCAAACATTCTTCCATCTTTCTACAGTAAGTATCTCAACTTTACTAACTGACTGCCTGTATTATAGTTAGAAGAGCCACAATTGGTTTTGTGACATAAAATATTTGGAATTCCACCTTGAGTTTATATTCTTTGTTATCGGCATGCCATACTTCTGCAGTAAACTTAGCTTGTTGCTGTCAAACCATAGCCGATGCTGACTCTGTGTGCTTCAGTTAAGATTCAATCAATTATGCCTAGACAATCTCAAGTAACAAACCAGGGTAACAGAATGCATATTCACTACAGTATATACTATAACTTATGAACTCCTATCTCAACACCTATAAGATTTGGCTCACAGAATTTTATAAAAGACACATTAATGTAGAGGTTGTCCTCGATTTACAATCATTCATTGAGTGACGTTTTGAAGTTACAATGGTACAATGGTCTTTATGCGACTGTTGCAACATCCCCATGGTCATGTGATCAAAAATTTGGGCACCCGGCTACCAGCATGCATTTCCAATAGTTGCGATGTCCTGAGGTCATCTGATCACCTTTGAGACCTTCCCAACTGGCTTCTGATAAGCAAAGTCAATGGAGGGAAACTGGATTTACTTAACAACTGCATGATTCACTTAATGGCTGTGGTGATTTGCTTAACAACCTTGGCAGAAAAGGTAAAATCAGGCACACTTCACTTAAGAAAGCAGCTTTCTTAACAATGGAAATTCTGGTCCCAATCAGTGGTGGGATTCAATTTTTTTTACTACCGGTTCTGTGAGCGTGGCTTGGTGGGCATGGCAAGGGAAGGATACTGCAAAATCTCCAGTCAGAGGTTGGATTTGCTGGTTCTCCAAATGACTCAAAATTTCTGCTACCGGTTCTCCAGAACTGGTCAAAACCTGCTGAATACCACCTCATTGTGAATATTATTCAAAGACTGCAAATAATGGTCAGAATGCCTTGAATACCAAATCTTCCCCCCAAAATATAAGAGACGTTCTTTGGAGGGGCAGTCAAAGAAAAAAAGTTAAGAAGGAAAGAAATTTTGAGGTCACCTTGTCACATTTGGACATTTGGCTGTGAGCTCTCAATTCTACATTTTTTAAAAAAAAAACCACACAGAAACCTAAAAACTATCTTATCTTAAATACATTCTTTGTGATATCTTTTAGCTTCTCAGAAGTCTTTTCTTAAACCACATTTAATCTTCTGAATATCTTCCTGTTTTCTCCTTAACCTGTTTCTGATCTGGCTTTGCTTTGGGAATTGTTTGCCCTGAAACAATTGGCTACTTATGGACCCATAGTTTACATTCCTCTAATTAATTTGTCAAACGACATAATTAAAAGCAGAATGACAGCAGAATTAAAACAGGAGACACCTTTATTTCAGATTTCCGTGTCAAATTAGGAAGCCCCAACGCTTTACTCTTTTCGGCATCAAAAAGATGGATATTTTTAAACTTGCTTGCTTTTTAAAAAAACAGAACTCTTATAAGACCCACCCAACTTTCTTATTTCAGCACCCTTGTACCCGTCAAAAATCTATTAATTAAGGTGCTTCCGTGTTTAAGAACAGTCTTTTTTCTGAACATTTCAGGTGGGTGGATGGGAGATGGAAGAAGGTAACTGTCAATCTTTTAATCCCGATCGTGAATTGTTCTTTTAGCTGGTGCAATGGCTGTCAAGCTACATGAATAAGACACAAGTAGAAACAAAGTTGTGGTCTCAGACTCTAATAATAATAATTTATAATAAATTATTATTTATTAATAATAATTATAATAATAATAATAACTATTAATAATAGTTTTGTGGTGTAACCTCCTGAATTCCGTGATGTGATATCCTGAGCGGGTGGCTGTGATGTGACATTCTGGGTTTTGGTTTGGCTCCGAGTTTGAGGCCTGGCTATGTGTTCATGGCATTTGTCAGTTTGCTTGGTTTGGAGGTCAAGATTTGTGGCAACTGGTGATGCAGCCATGGTCTGGTTTCTGGATAGTGGTTGCCTTTCATCTATGGGGTGGGTTTGAGTTTGAGTCTGGTGAAGGAGATTGATGGTGGTGTCCTGTGTTGTTTTGGGTCCAGTGTTGGTTTTCATGGCTGGGACTCGTTTGTTGATAGGGACTAGTTTCCAAATGTCTTGTAGGCGGGAGGCATCATCCCATTTATTCATGTTATGGGGTTGTTTCTCTATTTTGATGGCTTCCCTGATTATTCTCTTGTTGAAGTGTTCAATATTGGAGATTAATTTGGTTCTCTCAAAATTAATTTCATGTCCTGTGGCTTTAAGGTGCTGGAAAAGGGAAGAAGAATTTTCTTCTTTTCTGACTGCATTCTTATGTTCTGCGATGCATGCATTTATTCTCCTGTTGGTTTGTCCAATGTATGTGGTTGGGCAATTGTTGCATGGTATTTCATAAACTCCTTGGTTTTCTAGCTGGATCTTGTCTTTGGGGTTTCTTAGGATGTTGGCTATTTTTTGGTCAGTACCGAAGGCTGTCCTGATATTGTGTTTGTGGAGAATTTTGCTGATTTTATCTGTGGTGCCTTTGATGTAGGAGAGGAGGGCGATACCATTGTCCTGTTCTGTGTCTCAGTTTCTGGAGGGTGTCTCCTTTAGGATTAGGTTGGTAATTGCGTCTCTTTGGAATCCGTTGGAAATTAATACGTTAGTGAAGGTGTGTAATTCTGTTCTCAGGTGGTCTTTGTCAGCTAGGCGTTTGGTTCTGGAGATGAGGGTCTTGGCTACGGAGTTGATCTGTGCAGGTTAGTGATGGGATTGTGCGTTTAAGTAGTGGTTGCTGTGTGTTTTCTTCCGGTTGATGGTGTGTCCTAGGGAGCCATTGGTTTTTTTGTAAATTAGGATGTCCAGGAAGGGAAGTTGGTTGTTGGCTTCTGTTTCCATGGTGAATTGTATTTCGGGGTGTAGGCTGTTGAGATGTGTGAGGAAGTTGTCCAGTTTTTCTTTCCCATGTGGCCAAATTACGAAAGTGTCATCTACATATCTAAGCCAGAGTTTGGGTTTGTGTTTGGATTTGTCTAGAGCATTGGTTTCAAGGTGTTCCATATATAGATTAGCAATGACGGGTGAGAGGGGTGATCCCATAGGTGTTCCTTCTATCAGTTTGTATCTTTGTCCATTGTGGATGAAGTATGTGTTGGTTAGGCAGTGATTGGTCAGATCTAGGATGTGCTTGGGGGGTTGTATTTTTTTGGGTGGCTGTCAAGGCTTCTTTAATAGGTACTTGGGTGAAGAGGGATATGACATGGAAGCTCACGAGTAGGTCCTAACCCTAACCCCCCCACCCCCCCACAAGAACACATGAAACAAACAGTACACAATATATCAGACAAAACCCTCACCAGAGCAGAAACTTATGTCCTTTCCAAGGGATTCAACTTTGCAGTCACCCCCAAACGCATCCCCACCAAAAACATTATATGCGGAGTTGAAGCTAGCCTAACCAAAATTAACCCAGATGTAGCCAATAAAATCAGACTTGAAGTCACCAATGTCCTCTGCTCCAGCAGTCCATTGGCCCAGTTTATGGATATTAACTTTGGCTGATATATAAACTTTCTCATGCCCTTAGGCTTAGCTTAAATACATTTGACTTAGCATTTGACTTCCAAAATATGCTTCTACTTTAGATGTTGATCCTTGCTGGAGAAAAACTACTCCCTTACTTGTTAGAGCAGATATGTGTATTTTTTCCTACCCATCTAGTTTAGCTCCTATCTCTATCTCCAGTCACAGAAATGCAGCTGTGACATTAAACCAGCATTCAAGGAAGAAATAGAATTGCCAACAGATATAAGGATTTTGGGGGATGATTTGAGGACTCAAAGGAAGACTGAAATTAATGAGTTTGACTTGATCATGCTCCCAGTATGTCACCAAGAGTTTAGTGTAATCTGAGTTCCAAATGAACTGCATTTGCTTTTGGAATATAAATGCTTGGATTCCAGTTGCACATCAAACATCGTGGATGAAGTTGCCTATTGTTGGAGCAACCCATGAATCCACTCACTTCCCTGGTAGTTAGTTAGTTAGGTAGGTAGTAGGTAGGAAGGTAGGTAGGTAGGTAGTTCTTTGTTTATTTGCTTGTTTGTTCATTTGTTTGTTTAGAAATTTTATATTGCCACCTACTCACATATGGCAACTCAAGACAGCTTACAGGACATAAAAGCACAATATCAAATAAGTAAAAATAATAAAAAATACAAATAATAAAATAACCCCCCAACTCCACTCTGGTGACAGCACACATTCATACCAGCCACTTAATGGGCTCCATTGAGCCCCTTTGGCACAGTGGTTAGAGTGTAGTACTGCAGGTTACTTCTGCTGACTGCCGTTCAAATCTTACCAGGTTCAAGGTTAACTCAGCCTTCCATATTAAGTCGGTAAAATGAGGACCCAGATTGTTGGGGGTAAGCATGCTGACTCTGTAAACTGCTTAGAGAGGGTTGTAAAGCACTGTAAAGCAGTAAATAATATAAGTCTAAGTGCTACTGCTATTCTATCCATCCCACTCTGGGCTTCTCAGGTCGCTGGCAGAACCATGTCTTCAGAGCCTTCCAAAGGAGTGTTAGAGTGGAGGAGGGGGCAGTCTAATTTCCAGAGGAATGATGTTCCAGAGATTAGTTATTGTATGAAACAGAATCTGTGATAAACATTGGTGAGTTAAAAAATGGCATTGCCACAATTCCAAGAATTGTGCTTGGTTTATCAGAAGGTGAAGATGTCCCTCTTCCTATGCAGTTCTGTTTTGCTCTCACTACACAAAAAGTACAAGAACAAACAATGGAGAATGTGCTGATTTATCTGGACAAACCACTATTCCAGCATGGTCAGCTTTGTGTCACTTTAAGCGGAGGAAGAAGAAGTGAAAACATTAAAGTATTCTTCAAAGAATGGCAGATCAACCACAAATGTCAACAAAATTGTCCTTTGTTAAATGAAAAGCATCTATATTTGTCTTGTATGCAACTTTCTTCTTGAATAAAATGTTTTCTTTGTTAATTTTAAAACCAAAAACAATAACAAGCTACTAGAAGTCATTCTGTTTCTCCATTTAAGGGAGGAAATATCTCTGAAATGATGACCCAACAGGTCATGGATTGTCTAGTACACTCTAAATAGCTGTTGACCTTACCCAGCAGGGCTATTGTTAATGTTCTTTTAATATTCTTTTCATAGAAACCAAATTAGTGAATCTGAAAGACAAGAATGTACCCCATGCTGTATTGTGAATAATGGGCTATCTTTCTTATTCACATGCACCCACACACAGAGATGCTATAAATTTTCCCAAATCAATTTCTCACAGCCTTACTTCTCCAACTAGCCACTTAAAGAAATAATGGTCTCTTAGATTATAACTCCTATGAACCAGTTACCCACACAAAACTCTCTAAAAGATTCATATTTTGTACAGACATGGAAAGTTCATTGCACAAAATACTCAATTTCCTAAAACTCAAATTCCAATTTTTCCTTACTCTTGAGATCCATGCATAGAACTGCAAATATTCTCTCAATTAATTTGCCTGATTCATGAAGCTCAATTTATGTATTTATAAATAAAAATATGGTACAGGTGCATTTACAAGTCATCGGAATTTTCTCTTCTTGTGGGAATAGAGCCCATGGCTGACTTGAAATTACTACTATTGGGGGAAGGTAATGAGCCATGCACCAAAGATTTGGTTTTCTTCTCTCAAGTTGACTTGTGAGTTAACATGGAAAGGTTCCAAATGCATGCGTCATTTCTTATTGTTAGGAATATTCAGTCATAATCTCCCACCTGCAGTCTGAAGTAATGCAATTGAAGGATATATTTTGAGTCAGTGAAATGATGACTGGAGGTGCCAATATGCTCTTGGTGACAGCCAGGCTCCCAGTTTTTCAATCCTTAACATTACGCAGGAATACAATGACAATGACACATGCTCAGCTTCAAATTCAGATTAATTTCCAAAAATGATTGTGGTCCCACATAGAGCTTGGGTGGATGAAGGAACAAGCTGAAATAGTAGACGAGACCCTGGAAGTTCCTTCATCCATTTGCCATGTTCCTCTGTGTCAACTACTTATGAGACACTGTGTGACACCTGTTCTCCAATTTCAAAGATGCTACTGTTCCCCAAATTGGTTGGGATTCTGAGTTAAACTTTATGGCTTTGTGTGATCAGGTGGCTGCTTTCTCCCTTGAAAATTGGAGCATTATTTAAGTCATAGGTTTGTATCAGTTTCAGACACCCTGCTCAACACAATTTTGATGGGTTAGTTTTAATGACTACAGTGAAGGTTGAGGGAAGATTTCTTTAAGTTGTCTTGCTCTATTGTTCTACCAATGATTGAGTTATTCTTTTAAATTAATGCAATCTGGACTTTAGTTATTATTTTTATTAGTTTTCTTTTATGTTCATATTATTTTAATTACTATAATATGTGCAGTTTAAAAAAAAACAATGTGCAATCAATTTTTTGTCAGTTGCTATATTTCACTACTAATATGATTAAAAGTGGGTGTCAGTGAACAAACCAAGGGCTGTTCAATTCTCATAACATAATGTCAACCCCTATTTTGACTCTGAAGCACTGAATATTCCTAGCCCTCCTCCAGGAATTCAACAGATGTAGTAGGGTTCTTATCTCAATAACCCAAGAACCATTATCAAATATTAATCATGGTAAGAATACTAATTCTTTACTGAGATATAAATAACAGTATAGATTGCAATAAAATTTCCTGGTGAAGCAGAAGTTTCTGCCTATCAGGCCAACTTTTTACTGGCTACCCCATTCCCCCAGGTCTGAGAGTTGTGAAATATTTCTTGACCTGATGCTTGCTTGATTTAGATAACACCCTGCCTGACTCACTACTACAAGGAGCTGAAAATAGCCAAAACAAATTTGCTAATAGGGCCCATCAATTTGTGAAGTACATTGTACCATGCAAGTGAAAGGAGCCAGGCAAGTAAAAGAACAAGTAGCAAAACCTATTAGATCCATTAACACTTATCTCTTCTTGCCAATTTTCCTGAAGAAGGGCATACCACACCTATTTCAAGGGTGAAGATATCACCCACTCCCTAAGAATACATGCATCATTGTTCTGCTCCAGACTCTTGGAAACTCCCTAGAAGCTTCCACCATCTGTAAAGAATGGAGATTTAGCTTACAGGTAGAATACTTGATGTCAAAAGAATCCTGTCCATTTCTACTTCCTAGGATTAGCAGGCTCAAAATTGTCCTAGATAACCCACAGGATGGACCTTCCATCACCTCTATCTAACTCTGAGGAGTTGCAATGGATTTCAACTCATAAGGATGAACAGAAGGCATCTGGTTGAAACTCTAATAGGAAGACTCTAAACTAAAACCTATGGAAGCTATAGGAGAAGAAGGGAGGAGAAGGGAGAAGAGAGGAGGAGGAAGAGGGGGAGAGGAAGAAGAGGAGGAGGAAGAGGGGGTGGAGGAGTAAAAGGAGGAGGAGGAAGATGAGGAGGAGGAGGAGGAGGAGAAGGAGGAGATAGTAGTGAATTAAATTTCTAGGAACTTGGAACTGAGTATCCAATTGTCCAATGCCACTATATGGAACTGAGTAGTCACAATTGTCCAATGCCACTATATGGAAATACTATTTTCCAAGATTTTGCCATACCTGTTTGGTTGCAATAAACAGCAACAACAAATAAGTTATTTTTACAGTATATAAAGTATTATATTGAGTTATCAAAAAGTCATAATAAGGTCCATTAAATATAACAAATCATCTTTTTATTTTTTTCTATTAATATTTTTATTTTAAATACAAATAATACAATCATAACACATATACATCTAAACACCAAAAAAAGGAAACAAAATGGAAAAATACAAATATTACAGTGCACCCCATCCCCGAAGATCAATTTTTTTATATAATTCTTCTTCTATAACAATTAAAAGATTTACTATATATTCCAATTGTGCTCTTATCCCTTCCAAAACAACATATATTCTTTTTAAAAAAATGTTTTTATTTTTTAAGACAAACATATACAAACAAAACATAAAACATAAAAACCATCTTCCATTTTATATACATACAATGCATCAGTTAGTTACAAATCTTTTGTGCTATACTTTTGTAGTCATTTCTCAATTTATATAAATTTTCACATTATCAAGGTAACATATGCTTATATGTTTATCAATTATTAATCATCCATGACTAAGCTAATTATTCTATCACATTATATGAGATATTTCAAATTTTATTTTAAAATTTATGTCATACTTTCATCCAATGGTTATATATGTCTATTATATTTTATATCTATCTATTAAACTTATTACAAAATTATCAAATCTATTACATTACCATGTCTTTTTGTCCAATCTTTGATAAAACAAATCCCATATCATATAAAATTGTTTATCTTCTTGTTCTCTAATTTCAAATGTCTATTTACTCATTTCAGCACAGTCCATAATTTTCTTAATAACTTCCTCCTACATAGGTATTTTATCATTTTTCCAATTCTTAGCAAACACAATTCTAGCTGCTGTTAAAACATTTACAATCAAATACTTCAATTCTTTATTGTATATTTTCGGTATAATTCCCAATAAAAAAATCTCTGGTTTAAAGTCTATGTGTTGTTTTATCATTTTTTCCAACCATGTGTGGATTTTAATCCAATATTTTTTTGTATCCGAGCATGTCCACCACATATGGTAATATGAGCCAGGTATCTGATAACATTTCCAATATTTATCCGATAAACGACATATATTCTTTAGTAGGTAGAACAAATCATCTTACCCATAGGCTGCTACAAGGGGCCCAACTATCTCACCATCATTGGTGTTCCCAAAGGGCCTTCCATTATCTATCTCTTCCCTTTCATTACAGCAGAGGTGGGATTCAATTTTTTTATACTACTGGTTCTGTGGGCATGATTTGATAGGAGTGTCAGGGGAAGGATACTGTAAAATCTTTAGTCAGAGGTGATGTTCTCCGAACTACTCAAAATTTCCACTACCGGTTCTCCAAAACTGGTCAGAACCTGCTGAATACAACCTGTGCATTACAGATCTTTTTTCCCCACAACGATTCCTAGGAGGTTCTAAAGTGGAACAATGAAGATTACAGTCAGAAGAAGATCAAATAATACTGTGTGCATGCTAAAAAGAAGTAGTTGTGATGGCAACTATTAAACTGTTTAATGAAAAATTAAGAGGAATGTTGGCTTCTAAAGTTCATGGCCTTTTTTGCTTATCCATTAATATTCCGAAGTATGGAAAATAAACAAGTGAGCTTGAATTCTTAGTAAAGAAGAGCATATTTGATTTAATTGAAAATAGTAACCTGTTGGAATGACCTCCAGAATTGGAATATAAAAACTGAAGGATACAATTTGTTCAAAAGCAACAAAAGAATTCGAAAAGGGGAGAGGACTGAATAAAAGTTGAGATTTACTACTGTCACCCAGTGAAAGAAATTTACATGATGCTTTCCAAAAGCAGAATTGCAGATTTTTCAAAGAGGCATGAAATAGTTGTGATTTATACTTTGTCTTGAAATCTATTGAAAGACAAATCCTACCAAACTGTGGTCCTTGATTCATCATTCTTAAGCCCACTTCTCTCTTTTGCCTCCTCCTCTCAATTCCTACATGTTCTGATTCTCCATTTCTGTTTGTCCTCCAACACAATAACATCCTAGCAGAATCAAGGCAAATCAGTCTTCTATAACCAATATAGAACCAATCTGTTAACTCCTTCTGCTTTTTCCCTTTCTACCTTCTCCATTTGTATCATATTTTCAAAACATAAATTAGAGTTTGGAACAAAAGCCCATGAAGATTATTGAGCTGGACCGGTTTCCATTAATCGTTTACATGTGTTCCTCTCTTTCCCTTTTCATTTTATGTGACTCCCCTTTTCATTACTCTATTAAATTAGCCACATTGTGGGGCAATTTATGATAGTCATATGTTATGTATCAGCCTTAATTGTTCCTTCTGCCTTTCATCATGTCATCATATTTCAATCGCAGCCCATGATTAATAGTTATTCTTTGGAGGCACACAGCTTGTCTTCAGTTGTTGCGTTGCCTCAAATACCCATATGTCTTGGCTTAGTTTTTACAATTCTCTGTCATTATTCTGCTTGAATTAATGTGACAGACTCCACTATTGTGGTGGATGGTAAGGGTGTGTCTTTTTCACTATGAAACTAAGGTTGATGGGAATTGAGTATCAGACTACAAAACACATTCCAAAACATTTGGCTCGACAATTGGAACAGTGTGATCCCATGGAAACAACCAAGCCTAAAGCTGACATTTTACATCATTACAGATTCGCTTTTTAACATATCATCAATATTCTTTTATCAGCCATTCAAGCGCTTTTTTTTTTTACACAACTTCCAGATGTAAGTAAACAGAAATATTGGCACAAAGATATAATTGTGTTGCCTTTTTTGCAAGACTTCTTCCATTTGTAATTCTGCAATGAAAACCAGTCATCCTTTTCAAGAGTCCTGATTTTGGAAAACCTTTTGATGTATCCCAAAAGTACTTCTTTTCTTTTTCAAAAGGCAACTAGACTTTGTTTTTTTTCCTTGAAAACATTTTGCTTCTCTTCCAAGAAGCTTTTCCAGTTCTGATTCAGATGCTTCTTGGATGAGAAGCGAAATGTCTTTAAGGAAAAATGAAGTCCAGTTGCCTTTTGAAAAACAACAACAGCACTTTTGAGACAACCATGACCTGGGTGACTGTGAATCTCCATAGACATGGTTGATGTATCACATTTCAGAAACTCCCTCTGAATGTTTTCATCCATATCTCTTGTCATTCTCAGGAAACAACTGGCAAATAGTTGGATAACATTATAAAGTTATAATGCAATGAAAATGTAGATTGTGAATTTCTGTAGCAATTAATTCTATATTTTCCCTTTAAGCCTTTGTTTCAGGGTTAATCATTCATATTTGTATTGCAAATATATATTCCTGACAGAAACAGTGCTCGCAATGACACATTTTAAAATTATTATTTAGAAATTTATTTAGGGTTACTACACTATGGTCTGTAGAAAACTATTTAGATCTAATGCATGCATACTGTTATAACCTATAACTAGACATTAACAAATCCACCCATAATATACCAGTGGGACACAGTCATGCTTTGCCTCCAAGAGATGCTTTATGCTGCAGATGCAATATGAGATTTGCTTTGTCAGGACTTTCCGAAAGAACATTATATTGTTTTGGGTGAGTCCCTTAGCACTCCCATACTTATGTGCAGAAGTCTCTTCCAGCTGTTAGAAGTATGTTTGGAGACCCCAAAGCAATACAAAACAATATGGCACCAGAGGTAACTGCAGGATCATAAGACAAACCTTACCCCTTTCCTTCCTGTGTGAAATATCAGCAATGCTTGTACAAAAAAAATGCAGCTTGCATAGAGATGGAGCCTGTGTGACAACAGAGCAATAGTGGGGTTGATCCACCAGTTGTCAAGTGCCAAGCAGAGGTGGCATTCAGCAGGTTCTGACCACTTCTGGAGAACCAGTAGTGGAAATTTTGAGTAGTTCATAGAATCGGCAAATACCACCTTTGACTGGAGATTTTACAGTATCCTTTCCCTGCCACTCCCACCAAGCCACGCCCACAGAACTGGTAGTAAAAAAATTTGAATCCCATCACTGGTTCCAAGTAATGCAGTTATCATGAAATGAACTCAGAGGCAGATCACTCTGCTCTTTCAAAGTGGAAGAGGGGTTGCTCTGATTCAAAAAGTAGCTTTAAAGGAGTTGAATCAAAATGTCCCTTCAAAGCTTTCCACAGTCTTAATATAAAGTTACATTATATATATATTACATTAAGGATTTTTCTTGCATAAATAAGTGAGGCGTGGATAACATGGGAGTAATATCTGATTCTGACTTAGCAGTGCTGCGTTTCATCCATCCCCATCATGTGTTATGACCCAGGGTTGGCATGCAAGCAACACAGGTTAGGTGAAAGTTTGTCAGCCTTTGTTCAACCACCATCCCCCCCAAATGCCCACAATTCAGCAATTAAAAAGCTAATCTAAAACCATTTAAAGCAATCTAAAACCATCTCTGTCTATTGGACCAGAGGAAATATGTGCCTACTTCTTAAAAAAGCTATCCATTGCCATAGCCGAACCTCTAATCATAATCTTTGATAAATCTTTCAGGACCAGCTCCTTGCCAAAACTATGGTCACAAGCCACAGTCATCCCCATCTTCAAAAAGGGAGACACCAACCTAGTTGAAAATTACAGACCAATCTCCTTATGCTGCATCACCTGTAAAGTCATGGAATCGATTACTAACCAATCCATTATCCTCCACTTAGAGACAAACAACCTACCCTCTAATAAATGATTTGGTTTCAGAAAAAAATTATCCTGTAATCTGCAACTCTTACACTGCAAAAACATATGGACTACACAACTCGATCAGGGCAAAGCAATAGACGCAATCTACATAGATTTCTGTAAAGACTTTGATTCAGTGGTAAACGACAAACTACTCCTAAAACTAAAATCTTATGGTATCTCTGGACAACTGCATAACTGGATAGAAGCATTCCTGTCAAACAGACAACAAATGGTCAAAATTGGGAGTGTCCTATCAAATTCTGTACCTGTCAATAGTGGTGTTCCCCAAGGCAGTGTTCTAGAACCAACTCTCTTCATCCTCTACATAAATTACCTCTGTAATCATATTAAGAGCAACTGCGTTCTCTTTGCTGATGATGTAAAGCTGTTCAATACCACAGACAATACTGCTACCCTTCAAAAAGACCTTGGCAAGAATGGTCAAACAAATGGCAACTTCAAATCTCAACAAATAAATGCTCTGTCCTACATATTGACAAAAAAATCAGAAAATAAAATACAAGCTGAATAATCAAGACCTTGTTGATGATCCAAGCTCTGTAAAGGACCTTGGAATACTCATCTCTAATGATCTAAGTGCTAGAGCCCACTGTAACTACATAGCCAAAAGGCATTAAGAGTTGTTAATCTAATCCTACATAGCTTTTTCTCTGGTAATATCACACTACTAACTAGAGCATACAAAACATTTGCTAAACCAATACTCGAATACAGCTCATCAGTCTGGAAGCCACATTATGTATCTGATATTAGCACAGTTGAGAAAGTCCAGAAATAGTTCTCCACTCCTCTACTCGTTGTAGAATACCTTATGCCACCAGACTTGAAATTCTAGACCTAGAAAACCTTGAATCACACCGTCTTTGGTCTAATCTAAGTATGGTATATAAAATCATGCATTGCAATGACTTACCTGTCAATGAATACTTCAGCTTCAACTATAACAACACAAGAGCACACAACAGATACAAACTCAAGGTTAACCGCACCAAACCTGATTGCAGGAAATATGACTTCAGCAACAGAGTGGTCAATGTCTGGAATACTCTACCTGACTTTGTGGTTTCTTCCCCAAACCCCAAAAACTTTAACCTTAGACTGTCTACTATTGACCTCAACCCTTTCCTAAGAGGTCTGTAGGGGGCGTGCATAAGCGCACCAACGTGCCTACCATCCCTGTCCTATTGTTTCTTTTATTTTTCTTATATGTACCCATTTCATGTATTCATAACTATGTATATACGTATACCTATTATCTTGTAAGCGATTGACAAATCAAATAAATAAAAATAAATAAATAAATTCCCGGTCCGTTTCCTAAGATCTCTGCCCACAGGGCATACATACAGTCCAAGAGCAAGGCTCAGACCTATGTGCCTGCACATGCTTCATGCAACTTCCTGGCAGTGGAAGTCTACCAACGTCAAGGCAAAGGAACAAACCTCAATCAACAGCAAGGATTCTGGAGCAAAGTTCTTCTAGGAGCCATGGAGAGTGTTGCCATGAAATACAACACTTGTTCCCGACAAAAGCTCCTCCCCACAGCATCTCCTTAAATGCTACTCTTTAGTCTAGGTGATCCTCGTGAGGAGGGGAAAAGTACCCTTCTCCCAAGTAGTTGGGTTGTTTTGTGCTGACTCTGCTTCCTCTCCATTCTCCATACTCAGGAATCGGGCTGGGGAAGCATTTGCTCATTTCCAGAACTCCACCACTCTTCTGCTCCACTGCCTGCCTTTTCCATTTCCTCTCCACTTTCTCAGTCAGCCTAAGCCCTCTCTTCCTCCCTGCCTACTCTTCCAAAGCCCAAGAGACCCAGGACTGTCTCGTCCTCATCTCCAAGTCATTCCTCAGAGGCCATAGGGACTACGCCCACCCCCTCCGTTAACCCCACCTGCATCTTTTCCTCCTCCTTGGACTCAGACTCCGAGAGGGCCATGACGTGTTTACAATGAACAGCAATTGCCAAACAACATTTGTGTAAAAAAGTAGGAAGAGTTAATAACAGTAGCAATGAATCCTGTAATAGTTTAACCACACGACTTTGTGATGTATACAATAACTGGTGCAAGAAACTTTGCACCCAGCACTGAGTAGTGTAAGATCAAGTCAGAGCTTAGGCAGTTATTTGTACTCTTAGGAATGTTTAAAAACTCTTAATACTATTTCTCACTTCAAAATTGCTGCATTACAGTCTGCAGTAAACCATGATAATACCAAAGTGTGGATACATGTCAGCTCTTTGAGGTAGTCAAGACATGATATCAAAACCATGATTCTAATATTATCTTTCATGCAAAGTTACTACCATTATTACAACAGAGTTTTACAAGTATGAAAGCACCTCCCCTCCTCCCCTGTTTTTATTTTCCAGAAAACTAGGGAGGGTCCTTTCTGAGCTGTTTCTTCAGCTCCATTCTTCCTTTGGCCTCATACCTCTGTCATCAGACCATTGCTTAAACTGTATCTTTTCTCCCTGTCTCCCAAGATTACTCTTGCAACCCATTAGGTCTGTGGAGAGACTTCCTCATCCTCACCTGTTATTAAGTCTGATGTTAGTGCCTAACTTGTGGCTCTTGCATGACAACACTCTTGCAAAAGTTTTCTCATTCTCCCTCACTTTGTCCTGCCTATGGAAAATCCTTGTGTCTATGAAGTGGAAAGAGGTATGATAGACTGCAGTTCCTGTTCCCCAGGGAGAAGGGAACATGTTCTAAGAAGGGGGATGAGACAAGAGACAACGCAGCTCAGAGGTGGATCATGGAAAGAGGAAGAGATTTACGGTAGCCACTTCCTAGAATCTGCCAGGATAAGGTAGCATAAAAGTCGTATAGATTTAATCTGGCAAGATTCTGTCAATGTAGTGTGAGCAAATAAGGAATGCAACATTGGCTAGCTTGCTCTATGTCATTCTTGGGTTGGGCTTGACACTGAATAACCTAAACCTCACATATTTTTTTTAAAAAAAGGATAACCTATCATTTGCAACCAATATCCATTAATGTGGCATTTATTCAGTTAATCAGCTTAGATGATTGGTTTCAAGTGATTTTAAAAAATGACTTAATTTGGCAACAGATTTTTGTTTTAATGCAAAATTACATTGAAGGCAAATATTGCAATCCCTTGAAATTGTCTTGGAGGGATTCCTTCCTCCACACCGAGAAGTGGGTTGCTTTTTCCTGCAAAAGGATACATTATATCATGTGTATGCATAGTCTGAAAATAAATAAATGTGTTCCCTTCAAAACTGCTTCATTTATATTCATAGAATCGCATAAATATGAATGTTGACATCACATAAAAGTTGGAAGAGGCACTTAGACCATTGACTCAGACTCCCTGCTCAGAACAGAGATCCAAATTAAAGCATCCCTAACAGATGACTACCCAACCTCAGCTTGAACACATCTTTTAATGGGGAAACCTTCTTATTTTTTCTTAGACATAGGATTATTGCATTTTTTGCAGACAAGAATGAAGTCATTTTCTATATTCCCCACCATTTCAAACTGTTGGGCTGTTCTGTTGCTGCACTGACAGAGGCACCTGTTCTATGTTGATATAATTGTCCTCTTTGGCCAACTTCTTTCTTAAACTAACTCCTTGTTGTCCCATGAACCAGTGGTGGGATTCAAATATTTTTACTACTGTGGGCATGGTAGGGGAAGGATACTGTAAAATCTCCAGTTAGAGGTGATATTTGCCGGTTCTCTAAACTACTCAAAATTTCCGCTACCGGTTCTCCAGAACTGGTCAGAACCTGCTGAATACCACCTCTGCCGTGGACCCTTTTATTATCCTTTTCCAATCCCAGTTACTGAAAGCCAGTGGCAATTCCCTGCCATTTTGAAATGGAAAGAGAACAAAAGTATAGGCCAAACCTAAACAAGATACAAATTCTATTCCTACCTGTAAAATGGGGGGGGGGGGGGTTTAAAAACTCTTGGTCCACACTTCCATCTAGCATGGTTCCATCATTTTATATCATCACTTCAACGTTTGCTACCCAATGTCCATGCATCCACCCAGAAGAATTAACAAAGTTCCTCCACTACAAAAATAACAGAATAACAGTGTTGGAAGGGACTTTAGAGGTCTTCTAGTCCAGCCCCTTGCTAAAGCAGGAAACCCTCTACCATTTCAAACGAACGGTGTTGGAGCCTCCACAACTTCTGGAGATGAGTTGTGCCATTGATTAACTGTTTTTTTTTAATATATTTTGAGTTTTTAATTGTTTTCTACAAGGTCTATCAACTTGTTTTATCTTTTTTAATTATTATTATCCTTTTTCCATTTACACACATCTTTAGCGTTTTTGACAACACTGTGACATCGCTGTTACATATATAAGCATCTACACATTCATATGCATTAATCCTTATTTCTACTTTTTCTCCAATTGTACAATTTGTCCCAGACCGCATTGGCTAATTTCTCCTTAGTTCTAGGTTGCTTCTCTGCTTGATTAGTTTCCATCTATTGCATTAGTTTCCATGCATCCATTGTCCTGCTTTCAGGTGCTTTGAAGAATAGGTCTTCTATGTGGCAGCTCCTCAGATATTAGAACACTACTATCATGTCACCCCTAGTCCTTCTTTTCATTAAACTAGCCATATGCAACTCCTACAACTGTTCTTCGTATGTTTAGCCTCCTACTCATCTTAGTTGCTCTTCTATGCACTCTTTCTAAAAAAAAAAAGAGTTTGAAGATCCCTTTGTGCAATGAATAAACTTGGAGTAATCAATTTCCACTGATCATCCAAGTCCCTGATATTTTTTTAACCATCCTCAGTCTGGTTACAAGCCACAAAAGAGAGAACCACTGCATCAAATGAGTTCTTCATTACACATTGAGGCTTTAGGATAGGTACATTTACACCCAGGGGTGAGCTTCAAAAACTTTAGCAAAGGGCTTTCTGCCCAGTTGCTGGGTGGGGCGTGACCATGGTGGGCATGGCCTAATTTGCCTCCTGCATCATGGCAGGAGGATCATTTTTGACCTCCCCGGGCTCCAGAGGTTTTCCTAGAGCTTCTGGGAGGACGAAAACAGAAACAGGCCCATTTCCGGCTTTCCCAAACTTCTGGGAGGCCTGTTTTTCACCCTCCCTGAGCCTCCACACATGCCCTGCACTTACCTACATCCAAAATGGGCTGTGTGGGGACTCCTGGGAGGGGCGGGGTGCAGAGGTGGTATTCAGCAGGTTCTGACCACTTCTGGAGAATCGGTAGCAGAAATTTTGAGTAGTTCAGAGAACCAGCAAATCCCACCTCTGACTGGCTCCGCCCCCATCTATTCTCTGGTTCCCAACTCCCAGCTGATTGGCTGGGTCTTCTTTTGTTGCCCTGCACAGGAGAATGGACCTGGAAAGCAGATTATTGGGGTGGGGAAGGAATGGGATTTTGCAGAAACCTTCCCCCAGGAGTGGGGAAGGAATGGAGATTTTACAGTATCCTTCCTCTGCCATGCCCACCAAGCCACGCCCACAGAGTCCACAGAAGTAAAAAAATTTGAATCCCATCACTGGCGGGATGGGGTGGGTGGGGCCAGCCCGTAGTGGGATTTGGGGGTTCTGTGAACTGCACAGAATCTTAGCTAGGGGTTCTCCCGAACTCCTGCAAACCCCCAGCAGACCACCTCTGTTTACACCTGAGGAAGTTATCTCTTGAACCTTTGTTTTTGAAGCTCCATATTAACATTCCCAATAATATACTCATACATGTATACAAATACAGAGGATCATGTTAGAAGGATTTAATCCCAAGGTATGTTTTCAGAACCAAGTCTTACAAGTGATCTAAATATAGTCTGTGAATCTAGCCAGAGTCTGGCTATGCTTCACTCTATTCCTATTTCATTTAAACTAAAGTCATTTATTGTAGCACAATACCCCCCCCTCTCTCTCTTACACATACATGTATACATACATTAAAAAAAATCTTTATGCAATAAAGGATTCTTTTAAGAACCAGCTTATTTTCTTTTTTTGAATCCAAAGGCAGCATTAATTGGCTCTCCTTTTCTATCATGAATCTTGCATTAGAGGTAAAGTTGAGGAAAGAGATCCTTGTCAATCAAATGACCTACATTCCCTCTGAAAGGAGTCATGAGGGAAATTGTCCTGGGGGAAACAGAGTACCCAAGTTTAATGAGCAGATGCATATATACCATAAATTGTATTTCAGCAGGCTTCTGGATGGGGACAAAGACTAAGAAGAGTGTGTGTTTGCTCCTCGTCTAGACAGTAAGTCTGAATATTTTCTGAATGGCTGCTCAGTTCAGCAATATCTCCAGCTGAAGAGTCAGCTCTGGTCTCTTCCTGATGATCCTTCTCCCCTTCCTAGCTGCTGTAAGAAAAAAAGAACTGTCCCAGGCAATCAGAGATGGTATTCAGCAGGCTCTGACCAGTTCTGGATAGCCTGTAGTGGAAATTTTGAGTAGTTCGGAGAACCGGCAAATCCCACCTCTGACTGGCCTCACCCCCATCTACTCTCTGCCTCCTGAGTCCCGGCTGGGTCTTCTTTTGTTGCTCTGCACAGGAGATCGGAGCTGGAAAGCAGGTTAGTGGGGTGGGGAGGGAATGGGATTCCTTCCCCTGCCGCGCCCACCAAGCCACACCCACAGAACCAGAACCATTTTTTTCATTAAAAAAATGAATCCCACCCCTGCAGGCAATCCAGCAGAAGCCTTGTGGGGGGAAAGTGAGGTTGAAGCTAAAACAACCATCGCTTCCTTTTGTTCATAGCAGCAGCTGCTGCCCAAAAAATAGAAAATCATAAGAAATAAGAGAGACTAAAATCTGAACCAAATGGTACTCCACAGACTTCTATTCACAAATTTGGAGGCCATTAACATTATATCCTGCCACAGTTCATTAGTCTTGGGGACAGTAGGAAAATGTCAAATGTTTTTCATGCGCTTGTCTGAAAAAAGCAGACCTGTTCTTCCCTTTGGGTCTAAGCAAAGTCTACAGCTGAGTGACACTTACTTGCACCATGTTAGTTTTCTCAGAAAGACTCACTAACATTCCGCCCCCCCCGCCAAAAAAAAATCAGGATTAATAAATAAATTCCTATCTGGAATGGGTATATTATTAGCTCCTAGTGAAATGTTCTATGGTGAATATTCATGCTGAACCAAGCTTCCCCACCTTGTTGCTCGGGCAATTTGCCAATTCGTTTCTGGGTGCAAGACAAGGTATCGGTTATTACCTATCATGCCTTACATGGGCAGTGATGGCTAACCTTTTTGTCTTCGCGTGCCTGCACCCATAATGCATGCCCGTGTGACCCTCCCCCCCTGCCCCTTGCACGTGCACACACAACTCCCCCGTATGCGCATCCCTCACCTCTGCGCATGCTTGTGGAATCCCTCCTTACGCACCATGCACCTCTGCACATGTGCGGCAATTACCCAACAATCAGCTAGCTAGAGGGAGGCACGCGCGTATGCACAGTGCACCTGTTCTGGGGCGACGACTCGTGTGCTGGCAGCAATGGCTCTGCGTGCCACTTCTGGCATACGTGCCATAGGTTCGGCATCACAGGGATAGGGGCTAGTTATAGAATAACAATAGGAATAACAGAATAGCAGACTTTGAAAGGGACCTTGGAGGTCTTCTAGTCCAATCTCCTGCTCTGGCAGGAAACCTTATACCATTTCAGACAAATGGTTGTCCAATCTCATCTTAAAAACAGAGACATCACAGAAGAAGGAGACATCAAACTAGTTCCTCACATTCAGGGGTGGGTTTCTACCAGTTCTATGCACCTCTGTAGAACTGGTAGCTCTGAAGAGCAGCAGACATAGAATCGGTTCTATGTCTGCTGATGTTTTTGCCCACACGCCCACCCGGGCTCTTACCTGACCTTTGTTTCCTGATTTTTTTCAACTTCAGCTGCCATGCGAGGCACAGCTGCAGTTAAAAAAGCAGGAAAAGAGGGCTTTTTGAAAGGCTGCTTCTCTGCACGCAGCATGCTGATGACGATTTACAGGCACACGCATGCAGCGTGCAGGGAAGCATATCGTAAATCAACTGAACCTCGTAAATCACCAAACCGATAGTTAATCCTATCGGATCCCACCCCTGCTCACAGTGGCCAAGAAAAATGCATGTCCATCAAGGGATCTAGCTTACTAGAATCATTGCCTTTAATTGTGAAGTCTGGTTGAATCTGAAATATATTTCTTTTTTTTTTCTTCTGGACCATCTATTCTGGGGAGTCTGGGTCCCAGAAAGATAAATTGTGGTCCTGGATAGCCCTTCCTACCCCAGATTATGGTTATTTACCTTAATGCAACAATAATAAACTGAGATAGTTAGATATCATTCAGAATCTCACACAGAGAGAATGGTTTCAGGAGAAGCATTTTGTCAATTGGCTAGGAATAGACACAGAAAGTGAAAGGGACTAGCTTGGTCCTTTTTTTAATTTACTTTATTTTATTTTATTTATTTGATTTGTCAGTCGCTTACAAGATAATTGGTATAAATATAAACATGAGTAAGAATACAGGAAATAGCTACGAATAAATAGGGACAATAGGACAAGGACGATTGGCATGATTGTGCACTTATGCATGCCCCTTACAGACCTTTTAGGAATGGGGTAAGGTCAATAGTGAATAGTTTAAGGTTAAAGGAGTGGAGGTTTGAGGGTGTAACAACAGAATCAGGTAGTGCATTCCAGGCATTGACCACTCCATTGCTGAAGTCGTATTTTCTGCAACTGAGTTTGGAGTGATTAACATTGAGTTGTATCTGTTGTGTGCTCTTGTATTGTTGTGGTTGAAGCTGAAGTAGTCATTGACTGGTAGCAGATTGATTGTAGCAAATAATTTTGAGCACATGTGGATGGTTGATATCATCTAACTTACTGAACAGAGGCATGAAGGAGGACATGATATCTGTCTTCCAATACTTGAGCAGCTTTCACAGAGAAGAGGGGATCAACTTCAAAGCACCAAAGGGCAGGACAAGAAGTAATGGGTAGAAGCTTGTTAATGAGAGATGCAACCTAGATATAATGAGAAATTTTCTGAAAGTGAGAACAATTAACCAATGGAATAGCTAGCCTCTTGGGATTGTAGGTACTCCAGAGGTTTTCATAAATAGTCTAGACCAGCGGTCGCCAACCAGTGGGCCATGAAAAAAATTTGGTGGGCTGCAGAGAAATCTCACCCCCAGAGCATCCCCCCCAAAAGCAATTAATCCAGGCTGCACAGAAATACAAGGCCCGCGGGAACCCTCCCCGCCCACTCATTCCTTACCTGGTAAACTTGCCTGCTAAATTGCTATTTTATGTGACAGACTGAGCTAGCCAATGGCAGATAGATAGATCTCTGAATGAATCTGTGAGCAACTCCAAGTGCCTGCCTGCTTTGCCTGATTTTGAGTAAAAGTTGCTCTTTTTTATAAAAAATTCAACATTTATATAAATATTTATAATATTTACATACAAGCCATGCCCAGCCAGTCACATGACCACCAAGCCACATCCACAAATTAAGCCACACCGACAGAACCAGTTAGTGGTCCCTGGGATCTCAAATTATGAGTTTGGTGATCCCTGAGGTCCAAAAGGTTGGCGACCCCTGGTCTAAACAACCATTTAACTGGGATGGTATAAGGTTTTCTGCCTTAAGCAGAGGGTTGAATTAGAAGACTTCCAAGCTCCTTTCCCACCCTATTATTCTATGTTCCACGAGGATTATTTTTCTCTCCATTTCTTCCATTCCTTTTTTTTCCCATTGTGTGGGAAATATGGGTTTGTTTGACTTCTACCTGTGATGGACACAAAGTAAGGCAGCAGTGACTTATCCAGGGGTGGGATTCTACTAGTATGGATTGGTTTTATAGAACCGGTTGTTATGATTCTCTGCAGTTCAGACAACCAGCAAATCATTCCCCTGGCTGGCCCCATCCCTCTCCGCCTGCCCCTCCCTTCCTAGTCAGTTCTTATTACACATGCACAGCATCGTGCACATGCCCAACATCAGTGACTGGGTTCTTCCCTGCCCAGTCACTCTTTAAGGTACTTCTTTCTGTCCCCTAACCATCAGCTGTTCCTATGGTCAGCTGGGATTCCCCTCATCATATTACTTCTTTACCCAGGAGGCTTCCCTGAGGCCCTGGAAGGCAAAAAATGGAGGGGGGCGCAGCTCCCCTTCCCCACACTCCATTTTTTGCCTTCCTGGGCCCCAGGGAAACTTCCTGGGAGCAAAAACGTTCTTGGGAGGCTTCCCTGAGGTCCAGAAGGGCCCAAAATGGCTCTATTTTTTTCCTTCCTGAACCCTAAGGGAGCCTTCTGGGAGCAAAAACACCCCCCAGGAGGCTGCCCTAAGGCCCAGAAGCCCCAAAAATGGGGGGGAGTTGCTGCCAAAAAACCCACAAACCGCGCCCACCCAGTCACGTGGCCATGCCCACCTAGCCACACCCACAGAATCAGTTGTTAAAAATTTTGAATCCCATCCCTGGACTTATCAAAGATGCTGAAAAAGAAGGGGAAAAAAGGACCTTATGATTGCTTGTGATTTTTATTTAAACTTTTGAAAAACAGCCCAGAATGCTAGACATTTGCTTTTTAGATTATATTAAGTTCAGGTTTGTCTTCTAAAAATTTCTTTAAAAAGCAATTCCAATTTAGAAGGGAGGGAAGATGCCACTTGAGAGTATTGATTTTACAAAGTGAGTGCTATAGAATAGAAAGTGGAAAAAATGAGCTGGGAAAAGATGTGGAATTTAAATGAACCCAATAAATAATCTGAACAGCCTACACATCTGCGGAGAAGTAGAACAGGATATAAAGAGAAATATCATTTTAATTAATTCTGCTTATCATGATATGATTCAATACAGCTATCGTTCAGTTTAAATGTATAGTCTTGTAGGAGTCTCTTTACAGTAGATCAGATGCTTTTCAAATCCTTACAAGCACAGTTCAGTAAATCGTGGGAATTATTAAATGGTAAGGAAGTTGAAACTTTGAACATACAGACATTCTGTCTTCATCACAGATCAATCTACCTTTGTATCTTCATTTTCTTTTTCAATCTAACAACTAGAATTTAGAAGTTTTCCCTTTAGCGGTTATAATTCCAACCTTTTTTTTTTTCATCAAGCATAAATCACATTTCCCCATTGGGGTGACTGCATAAGTAATAAAAAAAAATTCAAGATGAACAATGCATATCAAATGAGCAGAGTAACAATGAGTTCAAGTAATCCTCAACTTCAAGCACAATTGGGACCAGAATCCCTATTGATAAGCAAGGCTATGTGCATTGCATTCAATTTTATGACTTTTCTTTGCCATGGTTTTTAAGTAAATCACTCCAGTTGTTAAGTAAATCATGTAGATGGGAAACAAATCCATTGATTTTGCTTATTGGAAAGTTGCAAATGGTGATCACATGACCCCAGCAACCTACAACCATCATAAATACAAGGCAGTTATCAAGCACCTGAATTTTGATATGATTGTGGGGATGCTGCAATGGTTGTAACTACAAGGACTGGTCGTGTCACTTTTTTCAATGCTGTTATAATTTTGAATGGCCACTAAATGAATGGTTATAAGTTGAGGACTATCTGTATTTTAAAATGTAGCTCTTAAAGTTTTTCTCCAAATATTTTTTACCGAACTATGACAATTGGAAAAGTCTTAAATTCCTGAAATGAAATAATGATCTCTTACAACAGATAGCAATCCATCCCATCTGGTTTCAGAAAGCTAAGATGGTTTAATAGATCAAGAATGTACTAGGATTATAGGCTAGTTGCAGAAATATCTAAACAAATGGTTTTAAGTCAAGGACTACCTGTAATACATGTACAAAGGGGAGATATTTCAATCTCACCACTGTGATTTCCATTTTGACTTTTTTACTCACTCACCTCCAGCAGACATCCCTGCTACCCATCATATTTGCAGGAAGAGCTTAGATGCCTACCAGCACCTACTGCAAAATAAGCAACTTTCCAACTTTCACAAAAATTGTTTCACCCTCCTCTTTTTAAAAAGGTAAATGTTTCCCTGTCAGTCATATTCAACTCTAGGACACAATGCTCCTCTGCTTTTCTTGGCCAAGGGAGCCAGCATTGTCTGAAGTCAATTGTTGTGGTCATGTGGCCAGCATGGCTATATGCCAAAAGTGCCCAGAACACTGTTACATTCCCACCAACATGGTATCTATTTATCTACTTGCATTTGCATGCTTTCGAACTGCTAGGTGGGCAGGACTGGGGCAAGTAATGGCAGCTCACTTTGTTGCATGGAGCCCGGGTCTCAAACCCAGGTGTCAGCTCTCCAGCTGACAAAGTCACTGTCATTAACTGCTGAGCCATTGTCCTCCTCTTATTAGAGAAGGTCAGGGAGTGGTAAACAAAACTAGTCAAAGTTTCAGAGGTTCAAAAATCACAATTCATGCAATAAATAACTCTTTTTTTACACCTGACAGATTTATCAGGCAGCAAGGATTTTGTCTGTTAGTTTATTTGTGACATTCATGTAGTTGCCCAATTCATAAAAAGTGACTATGGGTGGCTTAACAATTTTCAGGACCATTTAAAAAGAAATTAGGGAAAAAAGAATGAGAATGAGAAACAGAAAATGGGACAAGAGAGTGATAGAATAATAATAACAAAAATAGCAGAATTCACCAAGGCCAACCATTGCATATCTCCAGGGGTGGGTTTCTACTGGTTCTGTCCACCTCTGTAGAACCGGTAGTTCTGAAAAGCAGCAGACATAGAACCGGTTCTATGTCTGCTGATATTTTTACACACCCGCCCAACTGGGCTCTTACCTGATCTTTATTTCCTGATTTTTCAACTTCAGCTGCTGAATGAGGCACAGCTGAAGTTAAAAGATGCAGCCTTTCAAAGGCTGTGTCTCTGCATGCAGCTGCTGATGACGATTTACAGGCGGGCGGCTCGCAGCACTGGAGGGAAGCTCATAAATCCCGAACTGGTAGTTAACCCTGTCGTATCCCACCCCTGCATATCTCATTCAAAATCTTTTGCTTGAGACAGCAATGTTGTTCTGAAAGGCAGGTGCTGTGACAGGTGTACCTGCTAAGTCTTGCTCGGTGATGCCATTTCACAGAACTAAACCAAATCAACCAAATTATTCTGCCAGCTCTCATTTGCCAAGCCAAAAAAGTTGGTGTTATTAAGGGGTTTATGGGTGATAACTAGCATTTGAAACATTATAAGGTGTCAATGGAGCTCATGAAATCATGACATTGCATGGACACCCCAAGCTGCACCCATATCTATTCAAGGAGAGATTTACCTGCAACTCAGCCAGAGTTCAACCATGAGCACAATCAATGCCATCTCAATAGTATATGCCAATCTGAAACTCAGAGCAAAGAGGTTCAGATAATCCATTTCACCCTAAGCTCTCCAGTGTTACAAGCCAGTTTCTCAACAAGCTGCTCTGTTCCTATGATTAAAAATATAAATCTTATGAACTTTATGAAAAGGGATGATTAGAAATTGAATAAAAAGTCTGTAGTGTTATTGGAAGGCTTTTTGAGGAAGAGAAAGACCACAGCTTCTTTAAGACCTTCTCCCTCAAGGAAACACTTTGATATCATTTGGATTCAATTACATGTCATTGCCTGGAAGTCATTAACCCATCAGAATGAACATGGATCTAAAATGCAATGCACTCAGAACATTGAAAATCCTGTCCACTTCATGAAGACCAAGAGGCTCAAATTGTTACCAGGTACTGTGCTAGACTATGCCCTAGTCAATCTGTACTGCTAGGATCTGCCTGGTTCCTAAACTAATCTTCAGAGTACCCCTGCAGAGGTTCATCCAGTCCTTTCTTGGGTGAGATCAGGTTACCCTGAGCAAGGTCACTTGATGCCTTACGGATGTGATAATATAAGAAAAATATAAGAAAAATAATTACAGTCTTCCACAAGGTAATCCTTAAGAAATATTTTTGTATTCATGCTCAGTCAACATCTTCCAGCACTTTCTCCAGGGTTTCAGGGAACTATTCTGGTATTTCATATTCTGGTGTCTCTCAACAAATCAGGAGGTTCTCCGGGATATATGGACAGACAAAGACCATACGTAGCCATGATCAGTTTCTTCATTCTAGGCATAAATGAGCACCGTGGTTAAATAATGCATCAGAACCAACAGGGTCCATCACATTTCAGTGGTGGAACAATCAATAGGTCTTTCCTCACAGTGGTGAGGCCTGACTGCAGATAAGTCTAAGTCTAATGGTAGGGGGCTGATCATGATTTCTCCCAGATCATATCATCACTGTCCTTAGATAAAGGAACATTTCCAATCTGTGACCACTACTGTTACTTGCATTGATAATCACTTGGAATGCATCCATGGTTACTTCTAAACTGCCTCCAATTTCATGCCTAGAGAGAGGCACTTAATACCATTAGTATTAAAGTCCCCCAATACCATTAGTTTGGGGATTCCAGTACCAAGAATGGAAAGCTAACATTTAAAACAATATTTCTACCCATAAGCTACTCTCAAACAGAGAACCCCATCCTCATTTATCTGGTGGTCACAAAACCTGATCTAATTTAAGATCATCAATGCATGCTGGGCTGTTCTCAAATAATCCTTCATTTCCAATGTGTTCTCCTTTTCTGGCTAGTGACACTACCATTCATGTGATCATAGAGAAGAAGGTAGATCATCCAGGCTAGAGGTTTCAAAGCTAGTAGGGACAAATTCTGGCCCAAATATCCTGAAAGGTTAAGATTATTATGAGATTTAAGCAGCAGAAATTTGATTACCAGTAAGTACTAATCAACATTTGGAATTTTCTGAATCTCTTTGCTGCCATCTTGTGATTGTTCAAAATGTAGTAGCCCAAATCTGGTAGATATAATTAAGGCTTAGTCCAGTTGGGATGGTGGACACCTCATCCAACTTCTTGCTTTGAGGAACTGTCCTCAGATGTGGTCTTGATATTCAAGATAAATTTGTTTGTATTCAGATAATGTGCTTAACTTGGTTCATAATTGTACAATTCCCTAGACTCATGCAGTATGCTGACCAATATGCTAATTATGCTTAACCTTCATCCAAGGAGCAATATTTATAATAGAAAATAATGTTTGTAGCTCAGGATTAAACTGTAAGGTCCTTGGTGCTCTATGGGCTTAGTGGTTTTCTTGCAGACATTTCGTTACTGAACTAGGTAACATCATCAGTGCTAATAGCAGAGGTAGTATTCAGCAGATTCTGACCAGTTCTGGAGAACCGGTAGCAGAAATTTTGAATAGTTCAGAGAACCAGCAAATATCACCTCTGACTGGAGATTTTACAGTATCCTTCCTCTGCCACATCCACCAAGCTACGCTCACAGAACTGGTAGTAAAAAAAAATTGAATCCAACCACTGGCTAGTAGGGACTAGCATGTGTTCTCAATGGGGCTCAGCCTTCCATCCTTCTGAGGAAGGTAAATGGAGGACCCAGATTGTTGGGGGCAAGATGCTGACTCTATAAACTGCATAGAGCACTGTGAAGTGGTATATAAGTCTAAGTGCTATTGCTATTGCTATACTCTAGTGGCTTGTCAGTATTAATGGGAGTGGTCTTCGTGATGTTTTGCTAGAGCTGTTTACTATTAGCTTGTTTGATTGGGGTATTGTTTGCTTCTTGATTGTTAGTCTAATGTTAATCTTGGTGTTAATCTGCTCATCTGGGTGTTGATTGCTGGTGAGAAAGTGTTTTTGTTCCTTTTTTGTTTTGTTGATTGTCTCTTTTGATCTATTTTGGTCTCTGGTGTTTTGCCTGGGGGCAGGAGGAGAAAAGAGTATTGAAATGGACCTGCATGACACCACCTATCTTAAAATGATAAGAAGGATCTTGAAGGCTTGAACACTAGGCTCTGTCCAACAAAATGCAGTTCAGTGGCAAAGTAAGGTTTTAACTTAGACAAGAAAACTAATTGTATAGGTATAGAATAGGTATATCACCTCACATGTACAAAACTCTTTCCACTTCATAGAAACAATAAAGAAACAAAACCTACAACCCAGCGACCTACTCGTGAACTTCGATGTCATATCCCTCTTCACCCAAGTACCTTGACAGTTATTCAAAACAAATACAACCCCCCTAAGCTCCGATCACGCTTTGCTCGCACAAGCACGAAGCTGAAAGCCCCAGCCTGAAGATGATGAGTGGGACCTCATCGAAATGTCACCGAGATACTCTCAATCTTACACGGGAAAAGAACCAAACACGCCAAGACCTGCATAGAATAGGTAGTTTCTTGTTCAATAGTGAGAGGGATCTAGGAGTCCTAATGGACAACCACTTATGTGATCTAGCAGTGTGCTGCAGCTATCAAAACAGCCAATGCACTCCTGGACTGCATCAACAGAGGGAGAATATCGAGAGCACATCAGATGTTAGCGCCGTTTTATACCACAGCACTGAGACCACACTTGGAATACTGCATCCAGTTTTGGTCACCATCTTAAAAAAAAGATATTTTGATCTTAGAAAAAAAGTACAGAGAACAACAAAGATGATTAGGGGTCTGGAGGCTAATGAAAAGAAGGACTGGGGGTAACATGGGAGCAGCCTTTCCTTAAGTCTTCTTAAGGGATCTGCCATAAGGAAGAGTTGGGTCAACCTATTCTCCAAAGCTGAAGGCAGGACAAGATGTAATGGATGGAAATTTATCAAAGAGAGAAGCAACTTAGAACTAAGGAGAAATTTCCTGACAGTGCGAACAATTAATCAGTGGAGCATCTTGCCTTCAAAAGTGGAGAATCTTCCAACACTGGAGGGGTTTAACAGCAATTGGACAGCCATTGTCTGGAATGGTACATCGTCTCATGCTTGAGCAGGAGGTTGGGTACTTAGAAGACCTCCCCAAAGTCCCTTCTAACTCTATTATATGAATCATATGATCATAGATTCATTCATCAAGGTATTGGTTTGGTTACCATCTTTAAAGCGCTCCATGGCTTGGGGCCGGGGTATCTACGGGACCGCCTCCTGCCATCATCGGCCTCCCGCCGGCCAATACTCTCCCATAGAGTGGGTCTGCTCGGGTGCCGCCGGCTGGAGGGCTGGTGATCCCGACGGTGCGGGTCTTCTCATTGGGGGCACCCTCCCTCTGGAATGAATTATCCCCGGAGATGAGGACCATCCCTGATCTCCTGACCTTCCAACGGGCGGTGAAGACTCATCTATTTCGCCAAGCCGGTCTGGCCTAGGGTTCTCTTAGAATTTTAATCTGGTTTTATCTGGTTTTTAATCTTTTTAATTCCCTTTTATATACTTTTATTCCAGCCACTATATATTTGATTTTAATTGTTTTTTAATTCTGTATTGTTGTGATATTTTTAATCGGCTATGAGTCCTGTCAGGGAAAGAGGGCGGTATATAAGTTTAATAAAATAAATAGATAGATAGATAGATAGATAGATAGATAGATAGATAGATAGATAGATAGATAGATAGATAGATAGATATCCTTTTGTCCTTTCTACAATAAGAACTGTGAATTCCCACTAATAGTGGGTTAGTTGAATTACGTGCTCAAAAAAGTTGATTCTTTTTTGTTAGAATAATGATGTGTAAATCTTAGTTCTAGTCTTGAAGAAGAGAAATTTCAGGGTCTAAGGACTGAAGACAGATACTAGGGCAAAAAAAAGATGGGTAGGTCGATATGCACAAGATTGGAATCGTGCCAAACCAGATCTTATAAAAAAATGTGTCTTTATATATCTAGAGTTCCTTTGCCAACTTCAGCGGGTATGCCTGAAAATTGGCAGTTGAGTACATGCATTAAACTAAGGACTGTATTGAACTTTAACTGCATTATATGGGTATCCTTTAATGTCATGTATTTATAGCCCTGTAGATAAGATTATAATCAGATTCATTATCCTCAAAATGCAGAACAAGCAATGGGATAGAGTTCTGTAAACAGCTTTAATTTGAAGGCATACTGAAAACCAACATTTAAAAGTGTGCGTGTGTATGTGTGTGCGCATTAGTTTCCTTGAGTATCATATTTCTTGCATCTCGCTGTATTTTCTACAATCCTTTGACTAAGAGTTGATTACTCTACCTGACAGTTTGTTGCTGTTAATATCCTATTGTTATGGTTTATCTCTGATTTTCGGTTTTGTTCAAAGGTGTTGATTTTGATACAAGCATGAGGGGGGAAAATAAAAGATTTTTGCCAAATGTACATCTTTTTGAAAATAATTTCCCAAATTAAATATATTTTGTATATTATTTTCATGAAAGTATGCAGTTTAGGGCAGACTTTTCCCTCATCATTTTTATTATAAATTTTATTTATTTACTTATCACATTTCTAATTGCCCATCTCACAAGAAATGACACTAAGTTGGGCACAATAGTCAGAACCTCATTACAGAACCCCAAAAGTGATGATATTGAAGATAATTTAACTTGGAGCAATGGATAAGTCCAAAAACTACTAAGCCCAAATTAAATAAGATCATATTACCATATGAATCTAGCAATTTCTTATCAGCCCTTAAATTTACCGAACATAAAGAAGCAAAAAAACCCAATCTTAGATTGCATTAACAGAAGGATGGAATCAAGATCATGTGAAGTATTAGTACGACTTTATAAAGCCCTAGTAAGACCACACTTGGAATTCTGCATCCAGTTTTGGTCATCGTATTATTTAAAAAAATGTAGAGATTCTGGAGAGAGGGCAGAAAAAAGATAATTAGGGGACTGGAGGCTAAAACATATGAAGTTGGTTGCAGGAATTGGGTTTATCTATTGCAGAGAAAAGGCCTGGGGGTGACATGATAGCTGTGTTCCAATACCTAAGGGGTTGCCACAAAGAAGAGGGAGTCAACATATTTTCCAAAGCACCAGAAGGCAGGGCAAGAAACAATGGATGGAAACTAATCAAGGAGAGAAAGCAACCTAGAACTATGGAGAAACAGTGAGAACAACTAACTAATGGAACAGTTTGCCTTCAGTAGTTGTGGGGTACTCCATCACTGGAGGCTTTTAAGAAGAGACAGCCACTTGTCTGTAATGGTATAGGGCCATGATGGTGAATGCATGCGCCTCCCGCCAGCCAACTGATTATTGGGTATCTGGCATGCAGCACACATGGAAGGTTGCGTGCGCATGCGCAGAGGTGTGCAGCAGGGGTCACGCATGCAGTGCATTATGGGTGCAGGCACACGTGTATGTGCACACACATGCACTTTCAGCATGCGAGGAGGAAAAGGTTAGCCATTACTGGTATAGGGTCTCCTGCTTGTGCAGGGGGTTGAGCTAGAAGATCTCTAAGGCCTCTGTCAACTCTTATTCTGTTTGTTGTCTTTGTGCAAGCATGGATATTTTGAAAATAAGAGTGATGGAATTCAGATTTCTCAGAATCATTTCATGTCACACAGTGGGTGGACTTTTTTTTTTGAAGGTGATTTTTCTACCTGGCTTCAGACAACTTTTGTATGAAATCAAAAATCTGAAAATCTTCCTACAGTTTGCAGATATCATCAGCTCCTTTGCAAGGAAGAATTCGCCACCATTCTTAAATCTGGATTCTCGCCTAGTAATGGCTCAAAGCTCTTTTCTCAGCTCAGCTGAAACTTCCAATTTCTTTATAAAAAAGCCATCGAGAACATAAATCTACAACAGTTAAATATTTGCAGGCTTTTTAGATTTCCCTCCCATGTCAGAATACCATTTGTTTACCTAAACTTGTTCTGACTGTTATTGTAAGTACAGTATTTGTTATCACACGGAGGGAGTATTTTATAAATTTACTCATACATTAAGAAAATGCCTTCTTTTTGTTTTGGAATCCTTGGGTATTGAGTAAAATAGAAGAAAAAAGAAAATAATTTGCGACTCAAAGGAAGGATTAGAGTTCTGATGAAAGGGTATTTTCACACAGGGTCTTTGTACCAGCTGAGGATTAGGTTCTAAACCAGGGATCTTCAAACTTGACAGCTTTAAGACTTGTGGACTTCAACTCCCAGAATTCCTCCTCCAGTCATGTTAGCTCAGGAATTCTGGGAGTTGAAGACCACAAGTCTTAAACTTGCAAAGTTTGAAGACCCTTATTCTAAATCTATCCAACCTTATAAGGTCAACTGTATTTAGGAGTTGGATAATCTCTGGTGCATTTGAAATCTCCAAAAACATTTTTCCCCCAGAACTTACAAATGCCTCATTCTCCCGTTAGCCTTGCCTTCCTTTTCTTCTTGCCTTTTTCTCAGAAGAGGTTCAGTCACAGCTCTCAGTGTTTCAAGATGTGCCAAGCAGTTGTGATTTTCAGCCGGTCCACACCGGATTGGGCGAACCACTAGCAAGAATTTGGCATGGTTCACCAAACCGGTAGTAAGTTCTGGCTGGCCACGCCCCCTATCCGGCCTGATGCTCATTCACCCCGCCCACCTGACATTTGCCTAAGGAATTTCTTTTTTTTTCCTCCCGACAATCAGCTGTACATAAATCAGCTGTGCCGGGATTCCTCATACTGGGGCCCAGGAAGGCAAAAAAATGGCTCAGCCCCCCTCCATTTTTTGCCTTCCTGAGCCTCAGAGGAGCTTTAAGGGTGCAAAAAAACCCTTCCCCAGAGGCTCTTCTGAGGACAGGAAGCTCACAAAACGGAGTGTGGAGGGGTGATGCGCGCCCCTCCCATGCTCTGTTTTTTTTCTTCCTGAGCCTCAGAGGAGTCTTAGGGGAGCAAAACTGCCCCCCTAGAGTCTCCTCTGAGGCCCAGAAGGCCCCGAAAACTGGTGGGAGCTGCAAAAAAGCAAAAAAAAAAAAAAAGCCACACCTACCCAGTCACATGGCCATGCCCATCAAGCCACGCCCACAGAACCAGTAGTAAAAAAGTTTGAATCCCACCACTGGTACCAAGTGAAGGTTATTTTCATTTCAGCCTTAAAGAACTGCGTTTCCTGAGGTTATCTTCAGGATGGATGCATTCTAAGCAATGAAGACAAAGCTCCGTGAGAATCTAGCTTGCAAGTCTACTTTTAAAACCATTTAACAAAAGAGAGATGTTGTTTGCATTGGTCTTATTGACAGGGGGAAAAAAGATAAAACTGGAACAGATTAATTCTTTCCTTCTCTCTAGACTCTGGATAAATATCTAGCCCAGACCAAACGAATTATTTTGGAAAGTTATTGCTTTCTCCCATCCAAAGTATGTGCATGTTCACACAGCATATTTAACTGTACACCAACCAAATAAGTTGGATTCGATCAAAAACGTCATCAAAAAAGCACAACAAAGAATGTTCTTTCTGCGCCAACTCAGAAAGCTCAAAGTGCCCAAAGAGCTGCTGATCCAGTTCTACAGAGGAATTATTGAGTCTATCATCTGCACCTCTATAACTGTCTGGTTTGGTTCTGCAACCCAACAAGACAGACACAGACTTCAGAGTGTAATGAGGACTGAAGAAAAAACAATTACTACCCACCTGCCTTCAATCGAGGACCTGTTTACTGCATGAGTCAAAAAGAGGGCTGTGAAAATTTACGGACCCCTCACATCCTGGACATAAACTGTTTCAACTTCTTCCCTCAAAACAACGCTATAAAGCTCTGCACACCAGAACAACTAGACACAAGAACAGTTTTTTCCCGAAAGCCATCACTCTGCTAAACAAATAATTCCCTCAACACTGTTCAACTATTTACAAAGTGTATACACTACTATTACTGTTAATCTTCTCATCACTCCTTATCACCCATCTCTTCCCACTTGTGATTGTAACTTTGTTGCTTGTATCCTCACGATTTATATTGACTGTTTCCTAGTATGATTTGATGTTGATTGTACCCTATGACTATCATTAAGTGTTGTACGTTATGATTCTTGATTCTTAACTAATGTTCCTTCTTTATGTATACTGAGAGTATTTACACCAAGACAAATTCCTTGTGTGTCCAATCACACTTGGCCAATAAAGCTATTCTATTCTATTCTATTCTATTCTATTCTATTCTATCCTATTCTATTCTATTCTATCAACATAATGAAGGAACCAGGTTTAGTAAGTTATCACTGCAGTCACCAGATTTTTAAGTGATGTGATTGCAGTATTGTAGGAATACAGCCATTATAATTCAGATTTGCCCACTTACCTTAGGATTCTGAAGTTCAACCATGAGAAATTACTTAATGGATGAAGGTGAATATATGTGTCCCAGGATAATGTTGCAGGATCCAATCTCGTGCTGGAGCCCATCTTCAGGGAGCTTCTCTTTAGCCTCTCCAGCTAAAGTTAGAGAGAAGTTCTAGTTAGAGAGAACTTCTCTAATTCCCTAGTTAGAGAGAAGTTCCCTGAAGATGGGCTCCAGCATGAGTCTGAAGGCTCAGAATACAAAACCTCTAGTCCCAGTGACTGACCCAGAGTGGATCCTGCAAATTCCTTAATGTTCAAATCCTTTGCCCATCCTATGGCCAAGCATCAACATTATTGGCTTTTCTTCTACAAAGATGCAAACATCAAAGCTCTTTCAGTGTATGATTAACAGATAACAGAGTTGGAAGGGACTTTGGAGGTCTTCTTGTCCAATCCCCTGCTCAAGCAGGACCCTGTACCATTTTGGACAAATGGTTGTCCAATCTCTTTTTAAAAACCTCCAGTGTTGGAGCACCCATAACTTCTGGAGGCACATCATTTCACTGATTAATTGTTTTAATTGTCAGGAAATTTCTTCTTTGTTGTAGGTTGGTTCTCTCCTTGATTAGTTTCCATCCACTGCTTGTTGTCCTGATTAAACTGCATGGTTTAAGAAACGTATTTTTCCTTCTTTAGAATGGAATAACTGTTTCATAACACCATGGAGGTGAGTGGGTAATGTGATAGAAGCAAACGTTTAAGATAGTTAAGCTATATGGAGCCAGCAAGAACATTAAGAACCTCATGTACCAGGTCAACATCGATCTTCCACTTTCCCCAAATCTCCACCCACCTTTAAAACATTATCCCTCATTCCTAAAGTGGTTTTTGCATAGTCATCATGTGGATCATTGCCATTTCTTTGGATGGTTTTTAAAGATTATTTTATTTTGCTAGCTGATGGAGCAGTCACAGTTCCTATTTTGGGAGAAACTTCCCTCCATTGTTCTACAAGAGGGGTTCCCAACTCTCAGTCCACGGACCATTGGAACCAAGCTATGCAAGGGTGGGTGAGTGTGTGAAAGTTCATTTGCACACACATGGGAACTAGGTTGTGCATTTGAAGCCATCCCCTCCCTTTCGTCACAACAGCCGTTGCTGCTGCCAGTCCGCGGAGCCAGAAAGGTTCAGGATCGCTGTTCTACAATTTCTTTTGTTATTTTTTGTCCTGAATGGAAAGCATGTTATGGGAGTGGTTCCCTGCAGAGAGTGCAGAGAAGAGCAACTAAGATGATTAGGGGACTGGAGGCTAAAACATATAAAGAATGGCTGCAGGAATTGGGTGTATTTAGTTTGATGAAAAGAAGGACCACGGGTGACATGACAGCAGTGCTCCAATATCTCAGGGGTTGCCACAAAGAAGAGGGAGTCAAGCTCTTCTCCAAAGCACCTGAAGGCAGGACTAGAAGCAATGGGTGGAAACTAATCAAGGAGAGAAGTAACCTAAAACTAAGGAGAAATTTCTTGACAGTTAGAACAATTCATCAGTGGAATAACTTGCCTCCAGAAGTTGTGAGTGCTCCAACACTGGAAGTTTTTAAGAAGAGATTAGATAATCATTTGTCTGAAGTGATGTAGAGTTTCCTACCTAAGCAGGGGATTCGATTAGAACAGTGGTTGCCAACCAGCGGGCCAGGGACCACTGGTGGTTTGCAAGAAAATTTTGGTGGTCCGCAGAGAAATGTGAAACTATAGTTAGAAACAATGCAAAATAGGATATTGAGCTACTCTGTAGCTAAACCCTGTGGTACCTGGGCAAACTGCAACTTAAAAATTCAAAAGAAAATTAAAAGCAATTCATTTTCCTTCAGGTAGGGTGAGAAAGAGAGAGAGAAAATGCAGAAGAACACATAGGGGCAGTACTAAAAATAATATTGGTAGCATTTTGTAACTTCCCAAGAATTATTGTAGAAATTTTGGGCTGAAAATGATCTTATTTGACGGCATGGGTTACGTTTACCCTGAAAATCTCCCTCACTGCTTCAAGATGAATATTATCTCTGTGGAAGGAATGATCAGTCTGTCTCGAGGGGAAGGGTAAAACTATGCAAATGAAATAACTTCAAAGACATTCGTTTCCATTCATTTTAATGCCAAAGAAACACTGCTAACAGCCATTATAAATGAAAGTGACGGAGTTGGCAGGGGGTTCTTTTAGCTTTTTAAGTTCTTGGCCAGTGTAACAAGAGTTGGATTTGATCTGCAAATCAATTTCAAACAGCAGCTGTAAAATTCTGATCCTCAAACATCCACACCTGGGTGCCAATAATGAGGGCTGAATAGGTGGCACTTAAATCTGACCCACAGAGCACATGTTACCAAGACATTCTCTTGTAAGTGTCTCATGGAGATAATGAGGAAATGAACAAATCTATCAACTGAGCATCTCCCATTTGATTCCATGAATTTTCCTATCCATTAATTAATGAGAAGCAGCCACTATAGTATTTTAATTCTGCCTCTAACTTCAGCTGTGCTGAAATTATGGAGGAGGTGGAGGAGGAGAAAGGAGAAGGAGAAAGGAAAGGGAAAGGGAAAAAAAGAAGGAGAAAGAGGAGGAAGAGGAGAAGCAGAAGGAAAAGAAGGAGAAGAAGGATATAAGAAGAATAGGTTACAACCTACTAAAAGGAATTCAAAAACTGAACATCTATTGAGCATGATCAGCTAAAAATAACCTTTTTTGTTATTCAGTTGCTAAGTCATGTCTGACTGTTTGCAACCCCATGGACCATAGCAAACCAGGTCCCTCTATCCTCAACTCTCTGTCCATGAGTTTGCCCAAATCCATGTTCATTGTGTCGATGACACTATTTAACCATCTCATCCTCTGCCATCTCCTTCACCTTTTGCCTTCCATCATTCCCAACTTCAGGGTCTTTTCAGAGAGGACTAATTAGTCATCTCTTTTCATTTGGTGGCCAAAGTATTTGAGCTTCAGCTTCAGGATCTGTCCTTCCAAGTTAGAGGCAGAGTTGATTGCTTTTAGGATTGACTGATTTGATCTCCTTGCAGTCCAAGGGACTCCCAAGAGTCTTCTCCAACACCAAAAGATAACATTAGATCTGATTAAATGTGAGTGTTTGCTGAGATGTGGTTTGGCACTTCTGCAAGAAACCCAATATTTTTGTTAGTAAGTGGAATTTGTGGGGGTTGCTCAACTTCAAATTGAGCACAATGTGAAAAACTGAGCACTTGGCCCATATTCAGAGTGTTGAACATTTCATGGATTTAATTCAACCACAATACACTGTTGAATCAAAAGAGAAAGGAAGAAATGCTTGCAAGAGAGAAAATGTATGTGCTAAGTTGAATACTGTGAAAGTGCAAAGTCTGCTTTTGTGCGCATCGTTTGTGTTTTGGGAAAATGTGCAATAATCAGTATATGAAGAGGAAATAGGGTGCATTACTAGTGTCAATCTATGTATGTTAGATGTATATATTAAGTGGGGAAAATAAACCTAACAAAATGGAAACTGAACCCTTTTCAGGGTTCTCTGTCTTTTGGATATGACCATCATAAATTCCAGTTCATCTCTTTGGCAATCCTACCAAATGCAGATGTTTCCTGCACCCAGACAATCCCATCTAAACCAAAGAATAGAAGCCCCTTACAAGCTGACAATGCAGTCAAGAGTCGGCCTTACAAGGAAATCTCACCCTAGAGAAACCTCAACTGTTCTACCCTCCATCAGCTGATGACTTCAACATTCTATCTTCACAATGGACTTACTCAACTCTGCTGTCCTTCTGAAAATCCATTTTGCTTAAAATAGAACTAACCTCAAGAATACTGACAAGGACCTGCCTCGTGTCCCCAAATTGGCCAGCAATTCAGAGGCCTAAAATTAGAATTTATTGGTTTGTCAATCGCTTACAAGATAATAGGTATAAGTATATACATAGTTATAAATACATGAAATGGGTACATATAAGAAAAATAAAAGAAACAATAGGACAGGGATGATAGGCACGTTGGTGTGCTTATGGTGTGCTTATGCACACCCCCTACAGACCTCTTAGGAAAGGGGTGAGGTCAATAGTAGACAGTCTAAAGTTAAAGTTTTTGGGGTTTGGGGAAGAAACCACAGAATCAGGTAGAGTATTTCAGACATTCAGCACTCTGTTGCTGAAATCGTATTTCCTGCAATCAAGTTTGGTGCGGTTAGCCTTGAGTTTGTATCTATTGTGTGCTCTTGTGTTGTTATGATTGAAGCTGAAGTATTCATTGACAGGTAAGTCATTGCAATGTATGATTTTATATACCATACTTAGATCAGACTGAAGATGGCGTAATTCAAGGTTTTCTAGGTCTAGAATTTCAAGTCTGGTGGCCTAGGATTTCCTGCCTTATAATACTCCTCAACTTCTAACAAAATCGTTGTTTTTTCCATTGTTTGAGGTCAGTGTGGGATTCAAAAAATTTTATGCTTCTGGTTCTGTGGGCATGGCTTGGAGGACATGACATGGCTTGGTGAGTGTGGCAGGGGAAGGATACTGTAAAATTTCCATTCCCTCCCCACTCCTGGGGGAAGGTTACTGCAAAATCCCCATTCCCTCCCCACCCCACTAACCTGCTTTCCAGCTCCATTCTCCTGTGCAGGGCAACAAAAGAAGACCCAGCCGATCAGCTGGGACTTGGGAGGCAGAGAATAGATGGGGCGGGGCCAGTCAGAAGTGGCATTTGCCAATTCTCCAAAGTACTCAAACTTTCCGATACCAGTTCCTCAGAATTGGTCAGAATCTGCTGAATACCACCTCTGTTTGAGATACCTTTTTTAAAAAAAGCAGGTACTCAACCATTGTTGCAATAAATATGGTTCTTCTCCTGATTCTACTGCTCCTTCAGACTGAATCCACAACAGTATACATGTGTGTACTCACCCACATCCATATCCCTAAGATTCTTCACAGAAAGTTCATCTTAGAAAATAATGTGGTTTTTTCCAACAATACCCAATTATCTAGTCAATATATTCCAAGAAATATATCTGTAGGAGGCCAAACTGAGCCCAAGAGAGGGGTCAAACATGTCATCCATCATGAGTTCCTTCATGCCCACATGAGATCTAAGTGCAGCTTACCTTGAATTCTATGGACTCTTTATCTACTGCCAATTTGCTTGGGCTGTTAGTAGTTCAGATTCTCATAGAGAGCTTAAGTTTGTAATAAATCTTTATAACCATTTGAGCTACAGTACTAATTTAGACATGGTGACAAAGCATTCAAAGTTTGATACTTGCACTTGCTTGTATTATGCAAGCAGTGCCTCCTACTCCTGCAGATTATGACGTGACTAGTAAGACATCAGAAAAAGGTTATTCCTTCACATTTTTGAACCCTGGATGGTTCAAAAATGTGATAAGATGATAGATAGATAGATAGATAGATAGATAGATAGATAGATAGATAGATAGATAGATAGATAGATAGGGAGGGAGAGAGAGATAAGAGAGAGAGATAAGAGAGAGAGATGATAGATGGAGGGAGGGAGAAGGAGAGAGAGAGAGAAAGAGAGAGATTCTTACTGTACTTGCTGTTCCTTTCTCACCCCCATTTATAACTCTACCCCTTCACAATGTTGATTTTACATTATTGGCTTCCTGCACAAATAACACATTCAGCATAATGGACTGAATAAAAAAAAGTCTGCATGCATTCAATTACACCTAAGTAGGCTTCCAGGCAAATCAAGGTCATGCAGGAATCTGGCATCATTTGAGTCAGGCTGGCAGGGGGTGGGACTTAAATGGAACACTCACATGTTGAGCATTTCACTTAGAGCAAGGACTGTTGCATGCTCAGCTGGGTAACTTATTATGCTCTGGAGAAGGACTAAATTCACTCTTTCAATACCCTGAACTGTTGGTATTCTAGTTCCTTAATACAAAATGTGCCAGCAGACCTACTGTTGTGGAACAATCCTTAGTAAGCAGATTGTCTCAGATGAGGAAGCATGGAGGTTTTTTTTAACTAATCTGCCACAGACAACTTGCATTGGCCATATTCCCTGACTCACCTAACTTATATTTGTGTTAAATAACAATTATAGTCATGAATTGTTGATAAGAAAAACAAAATGTCTGGATAGTGGACATGCAGTATCTGGAGACAGTAGCATAGAAGAGAAAGAACTGGAGAAAATCACAAAATATAAAGACCAGCAAATAAAAGTAGAACAACTATTATATGGCAATAAGTGCCTTGGTTATAATAATAAGCAGCTTTGATTCCAAAACATCTGGAACGTCACTTGAATACTATTGACATTGGCAAAGTCAGTATCAGTCAATTACAAAAGGCAGCTTTATTTGGAACAACTTACATTCTGAAAAGATACCTTTCATATCATTGAACCACATCTGCCTATCCCAAGTCCTTGGAAAGGAATCAATAAGTGGACACAAAATGCAAAAATCCAGTCTAAACATCTGTCTGTGGTCAACCATAAATAAAAGCTGGTGTGTAAATAGCTCTCTTTTCCTTCAATATCATCAATCTTTAGAAGAAAGACTGGGAGCCCTACAAAGCTCATAACAGAATAACAGAGTTGGAAGGGACCTTGGAGGTCTTCTAGTCCAACCCCCTGCTCAAGCAAGAAATCCTATACAATTTCAGACAAATGGTTGTCTAATCTCTTCTTCCAGTATTGGACCACCCACAACTTCTGGAGGCAATCAGTTCCAATGATTGATTATTCTAACTGAACTATAGAAACATGAACTCATAGGAACATTAAATTATATATTTGTAGAAAATATAAATGTTGAGTGCCTATTACTCAGAATTTTGTTTGAAAAGGTACCATCAGGTACTGAGCAAAAAGGCAGGGAAGTGAGTGGCAGGGAATAATTTTTTGCTTCTTTTCCTTTTGGTAGAATGATAAAGAATCGTGGTACACCGTGTCCATCATGCCTACCATTTTGTAAATAGGTAAACTCTCTTTACCTATTTTTGGTGTCAACGATATGCACTCCACACTCCAGAAAGTGCCCATTGATCTCAAAACATTGCCTGGGACTGATTTACATTCTGTTTTATCTTCTAAGGTATTGATTGTAAAATCTTTATAACTTAGGTGAAGTTCCCCTACAATCTAGAGGGGTTACTGCTCATCAAAAATTGTCTTCTGTGGTTCTTCTACTCTTGTGGCTGAGCTCTGAACCTCTGACTTTGGTCCCACTGTTATGTATAATGAGACACTCTGTACAGTGTACAGTTCGGAGCAACCATGTCACAGGAAGCTCATGGAGGAAAAAATGCACTTATTAAAACCCACATGCAGAAGAATTCAAGCATGGTGTACTTTTCCCTCCTTTCAATAATACTTCATCACGGCCTTCAGGATATTATCTCACTCAGGGGCCCAAGGAGCAGGACAAAAGGATATCCGCATCACAAATCTCTTTAAAGTTCACATTTGGCGGGGAGTAATCACCAACATTAATTTGTGCCCAGGGTGTGGGTTTTCAGAGATAAGGCAAGCTTTAAGCCAAAGCAAATGCCTTCATGTTGCAAGAATTCAATTGAGCAGAGGAAATCTCAGCAGAGAAATTTAAAGAGAGAAACACACACTGAGTCTACGGTCTTTTCTTAATGCCAAGAGACAAGGTCCTGGGAGAATTCTGTGCTCTTGGAAGGGCTGTAGTTTGGACTAAATGCATGGATAGCCTTCTGTGAAATTATTGTCCTTTCTTGTACCATAAGAAAAAGAAAGAAAGAAAGAAAGAAAGAAAGAAAGAAAGAAAGAAAGAAAGAAAGAAAGAAAGAAAGAAAGAAAGAAAGAAAGAAAGAAAGAAAGAAAGAGGGAGGGAGAGAGGGAGGAGATGGGAAGAAGGGAGGGATGGAGAAAGGTGAGGAAGGAAAGAAGGAAAGAAGGAAGGAAGGAAGAAAGGAAGGAAGGAAGGAAGGAAGGAAGGAAGGAAGGAAGGAAGGAAGGAAGGAAGGAAGGAAGGAAGGAAGGAAGGAGCTTACCACAGCCAATTCACACAGTCAAATCACCATGGCCAATTTGCCACAGGACAACTCACCATGGAACAAGAGTTACACTAATATCAAAGAAATGGTGGAATAGAAAGAAAGGATGCCAAAGGAGGGACAAAATGAAATATGAATGACAAAAAATGAAATATATTTTAATTATTTGAAATAATTAAATTGAATTGTTGAATATTCCTGCACCAAGTTGTGTCGTGGTGGGTTGGCCATAGTGAATTATCCTGTGGCGAATTGGCCATAGCGAGTTGTCCCATTCTGCAACATAAACCCTCTATTTTCTTTTGTACTACTAACTTCACTCAGGTTAGTGATATTTTGGTGTTCTACAGCATTAACTTCTTAAGTTGATGATATCATTAAGTTAATGGATAGCATTAACTTCTTAAATTGATGATATCCAGTTTAACTTCACAGAACACCAAAATATCATCAACTCTCTGATTCTCTATGAAGATAAACTAGATATCACTAACATGAAAAGTACAAATCTTCGGTTTCAGTGTTTACTCATCTAATATTTGGATCACATTTTGGTGACAAACGGCTTGATTCATTTTTAGTTTAGGATTAGGGTTAGTCTATAAAATCACATCACTGAGGCAATAAAAAAAAAATTCCAACTCTCTGGAACATCATTCCCCCAGAGATTAGAATGGCCCCCTCGTTAATACTATTCTGAAAGGCACTGAAGACCTGGTTTTGCCAATGGGCCTGAGGAACCCAGAGAGAGATGGAACCCATCAGATGGCTAGTGTGACCCGCTGTCATCGGGGTGGGGGGGATGGGAATTGGTTTTCGTTTTTGTTTTGTTTTGTTTTTTGTTTTCCCAAATTTTGTTCTATTATACTTTACTAATTTATTTGATTCTTTTTGTTAGTTCTTATTGTTTCTATTTATATTTTTTGTTTTAAATATGATTTTACATTGTGTAAGCTGCCTTGAGTCGCCATGGGTGAATAGGCAGCTAAATAAATAAATAAATAAATAAATAAATTAGAATAGAATAGAATAGAATAGAATAGAATAGAATAGAATAGAATAGAATAGAATAGAATAGAATAGAATAGAATAGAATAGAATAGAATACTTTATTGGCCAAGTGTGATTGGACACACAAGGAATTTGTCTTGGTGTAAATACTCTCAGTATAAATAAATAAGTAAATAGTTGTAGGGGCTGTCCCTTTGCTGCATTTCCTTCTTTTCTCCAAGCAAACATGTATCTTTTGGATCAAGCTTTTAGTGTAGTTTCTATCATTCTATCACTTGAGATTTTCAAGAAGAGATTGGCCTGCCATTTGTCAGAAATGGTGCAGGTTCTCCCGTTTGGGTGGGGGTTGGACTAGATGGCCTACAAGGTCCCTTCCAACTCTGATTATCTGTTATCTGTTATCATTCATTGGGCTATTAATAGGAATGTTCACTTATTACCCCTATTTTTAAGTTCTGGAGATACATCCATTAGAAAAAGGGATCATAGGTTCCTGAGATAAGAGATAGTCATCATAGTCACTGTATAGAAATACAGTGTAAATGTATCAATTAATGATACATTTACACTGTATTTCTATATCTGATTCCAGTATTTCTTAACCTCTTAACTTTAAGACAAGCAGATTTCAGCTCCCAGAATTCCCCTGCCAAGCATGTTGCCAGGGCTGAAAAACACTGTCTGAATCTAAATAAAAGCAGTGCAAATAAAAACACGAGGAGATTTAAAATTAGAAACTGAATGAGCTAAAAGATAAGCATCAATGTCAGTGGTGGGATTCCATTTTTTTTTACTACCGGTTCTGTGGGCATGGCTTGGTGGGTGTGGCTTGGCTTGTGTGGGCGTGGCTTTGTGGGCATGGCAGTTGAAAGATACTATAAAATTTCCATTCCCTCCCCACTCCTGGGGGAAGGTTACTGTAAAATCTCATTCCCTCCCTACCCCACTAACCTGCTTTCCAGCTCTGTCTTCCTGTGCAGGGCAACAAAAAAATCCGAGCCAATCAGCTGGGATTCAGGAGACAGAAAATAGATGGGGGCCTGGCCAGTCAGAGGTGGTATTTGCCGGTTCTCCAAACTACTCAAAAATTCCGCTACCATTTCTCTAGAACTGGCCAGAACCTGCTGAATATCACCTCTGATTTAATGTTCCAATTTTCTATGAGACCAGAAAAATCACTTGGGTAGATGCAACTGTTATGTCAGCCTGAGAGAGATGGTGGGGTGGGAACCCTAGCAGCAAATGATGCTCTCAGATTCATGCCCCAAGGGGTCTTTCCAAAAGAAGCAGAGACTGCATTTTCTTTTGCAAGGATCTAAAGCAGAAAAAAAAAATTCTCCTCCCATAACTTTGAACTGAAAGAAAGAGGTCCTATTATTCACACATTTGGCATGTGTCTGCTGACGTGGCCTATTTTTATCAACAAGCTGTACTAAGCAGAGAATTGGATTCATGGCTTCAGATTTTCTTCCCTCCATTCCAGACTGGAAACAGCTAACCCAAGGAAGTGTTAGTAGTATTTATGAGAAACAGGGTTATCCATACTGGGTGTTTTCCACATCACCAGAAAGGTAAATAACCATTTTGGAAGGTAGACATGGACAATGTCACCCTGCATTCATCACACTCCCATTGCAAATGTGACTTATAAGCATGTCTTCTTCCTGCTGCTGTTTGAACAGCAATCAGGGTCCCCATTTTACTGACCTCAGAAGGATGGAAGGCTGAGTCAATCTTGATCAAACTCCAGGCTGTGGACAGAGTTTGCCTGCAATACCAGAGGTGGTATTCAGCAGGTTCTGACCAGTTCTGGAGAACCAGTAGTGGAAATTTTGAATAGTTTGGAGTGGGGTGGGAATGGAGATTTTACAGTATCCTTCCCTTGCCACACCTACCAAGCCACACCACACCCATCAAGCCACCCCACAGAACCAGTAGTAAAATATTTTGAATCCAACCTCTGCGCAATATACTGCACTTTAAACACTGAGCCACAGAGGATCCTGTGCTCCCACTGATATCTGGGTAGGACTTTAATAGATCCCTTAGCATGAAGTTTGTTTATGTCCCCACA